>BSBK01001890.1:412500-706826 GCA_027943335.1 Chamaecyparis obtusa | reverse complement strand
ATAAATCCAATTTCATGAGTGGTTCCATTAAGATACCATGATGGTAGAATTTTCTTAGTACTCTACTAAGAGTTCAAAGAATGCTCCTTATTGATTAGGTCTTCTAGGCACATACAAATTCAAGTTCTATTGTCTTTTTCATACTCCTTATTAACGTGTGTGTGTGTGTATATCTACATATACATATGCTCGTGGACACACACACACATATGTATATACATACATACACACACACACACACACACACAGAGATATATATATATGTGTGTGTGTGTGTGTGTGTGTGTGTATACATATATATACATATATATATGTATAGATGTACATATGTACATATATACATATATATATATATATATGTATATATATATATGTACATATATATATATGTACATATGTACATATATATATATATGTACATAGATACACATATTTATATATATATATATATGTACATATATGCATATATATATATATATATATATATATATATGTACATATATACATACATATATATATATATATATATATATATATATATGTACATATATACATACATATATATATATATGTTGATGCAGGAGCATCCTGGGTGTAAGAGCAATCTTACATCACCCAAAAACATTTCTATTTTTATTTTCAATAAGGGCTATTTTGTGCAAAGCTGCTATTTATGGAAAGTTACTATTTTTGGTAATTTTTGTATGTGCTCAGAATGATCTGATTTCTTTCTTGGAGGTTCATTTTGGTCATATAAGTCTGCCAGTAAAGTTTCATTGCCAGATCAAGTGTATATTGGAAGATATTGAAGATTTTCAGTATTGGCAGCAGGGTACAGAAACTTTGAACTCAGTTTTGAAGGCTTTAGAGGCCCCGGATGAGGTCAAAAATTTGGGCGATGGGCGCTTGCGCCGGTCAAGCCTGTAGAGCGCTTCGTGGTGTTTCTGAAATGGGGTTATAATAGCTGATCGGGTCAACTGGTGATGACTTATGGTCTTCGGAAGTTGGGCCACCTGAAATGGCAGAAAATAATTTTCTTCAAAATTTCTGTTCGGGTTTCAAGGTTATCTTGAGCCGACTATGATGTAATGAAATGTAAAATAAAATAATTCTAAGTTTGGTCGGCCTTATTGGCTAAAATTTTGGAACCTTCCCAGGCGGTGGAAAATTGCCTATATAAGGAAGGCTGTATTATTGTCTTAGGTAGTTCAGAATAGTTCTGGGTAGAAGATCTGGGCAATAATCCGAGGCTTTGTCCTACAAAATATTGTAAGGGAATGCCCATGTGGCTTTGCATATATTGTAATTCTGAAAGTTTGTAATTCCACATATGTGGAGATAATAAGAAGCCAATTTTCTGTTCTTGCATATTGTTGTGGTTCTCTGTTTCTGTTATGTGTTTGTGGTATTAAGGGGAGCACCCTTCATCATATGTACATATATACATATATATATGTACATATATATATATATGTACATATATATATCTATATACATATGTATATATATATATATATATATATATGTACATATATATATATATATATACATATATATATATATCTATATATATATATTGATGCAGGAGCATCCTGGGTGTAAGAGCAATCTTGCATCACCCAAAAAAAATATTTCTGTTTTTATATTCAATAAGGGCTATTTTGTGCAGAGCTGTTATTAATGGAAAGTTACTATTTTTGGTAATTTTTGTATGTGCTCAAAATGATCTGATTTCTTTCTTGGAGGTTCATTTTGGTCATATAAGTCTGCCAGCAAAGTTTCATGGCTAGATCAGGTGTAGTTTTGAAGATATTGAAGATTTTCGGTATTGGCAGCAGGGTACAGAAACTTCGAACTCAGTTTTGAAGGCTTTAGAGGCCCCCGATGAGGTCAAAAATTTGGGTGACAGGCGCTTGCGCCAGTCAAGCTTGTAGAGCACTTCGTGGCATTTCCGAAATGGGGTTATAATAGTCAATCGAGTCAACTGGTGATGACTTATGATCTCCGGAAGTCGGGTCACCTGAAATGGCGGAAAATAATTTTCCTTCAAAATTTTTGTTCGGGTTTCAAAAGTTATTTTGAGCCGACTTTGATGTAATAAATTGAAAAATAAAATAATTCTAAGTTTGGTCGGCCCTTAGGGCTAAATTTCTGGAACCTTCTCGGGCGGTGGAAATTGCCTATATAAGGAAGGCTGTATTATTGTCTTAGGCAGTTCAGAATAGTTCTGGGTAATAGTTCGAGGCTTTGTCCTACAGAATATTGTAAGGAATGCCCATGTGGCTTTGCATGTTGTAATTCTGAAAATTTGTAATTCCACATTTGTGGAGATAATAAGAAGCCAATTTTCTATTCTTGCATATTATTGTTGTTGTTTCTCTATTTCTGTTATATGTTTGTGGCATTAAGGGGAGCACCCTTCATCAAGTGGTATCAGAGCAGGAGTTCTTGAGTGTGTAAACAGATCGCTGACTGTGAGGCAGTTTGCACCAGGGCCGTGGCTAGGGATTCAGCGCGCATCGTGAAAATGCCTCCACGAAGGGAACGTGGTGGAAGAGCTGGTGTTGTGACACCTAAGGTTAGAGAGTTGCAGAGACAAGTGCGAGCATTGCAAGAAGAGATTCGTAGAGGAATGAATCTTAATGTCAGAGATGAAAGTGAGGATGAAGCCGAAGAAGAATATCAAGAAGGAGAAGTTGAAATTGTGAACCAGGAGGAAGAAAGACTTTTTCGGGCGATTTCTAAGATTGGGAAAAGACCTAAGATTGAGGTTCCTACATTTTCTGGAAATCTTAACCCAGAGGAATTGATCGACTGGATCAATGAATGTGAGGAATATTTTGAGTATGAAGATGTTGAAAATCCTGATAGGGTCAAATTTGCGAAGGCCAGATTGAAAGGTCATGCGAAGATCTGGTGGCAAGAAATTCAATTGGAGCGAAATAGAAGAGGGAAAGATAAAATCACAAGATGGGATCGGATGGTGGATAAATTGAAGCGACAGTTCATTCCTGTTGATTATGAGTTTGACCTACTAAAGAAAATGCAGAGTTTGAATTAAGCAGGAAGATCTGTTTCGGAGTATACAGAGGAGTTCTATCGACTTCTCATCAGAACAGGCCATGCAGAAGCTGATAAGGAGAAAGTTGCCCGATACCTTAATGGGTTAAGGCCAAGCATCCAGGAGGAGCTGAATCTGGTTCGAATGAATAGTATTGAAGAGGCATACCAGTTTGCCCTAAAAGTAGAGGAAAAGCTGAACAAGAAGTTTGAGAGCAGACAAAATGGAAGAGGTCGCGGTGGATGATCTGGTGGACGATCATATGGTGGCCGAAATGAAGATCCGAAAAAGAAGGATGAGGCCAGTAGCAGTCAGAATCAGCGAGGAAATAATTCCAATCACTTCCAGGATCAGAATAATAGAGATCAGAGAGGAAGAGGAAGAGGACAAGGATCTGGAAGAGGTGGCTTCCGTGGAACATATTTTCACTGTGGAGAAGAAGGTCATAGGGCATTTGAATGTCCTCAGTGCCAAGGAAGAACAGACAGGAGAAAGGAAAGCTAGGCCAGAGTTGCACATGTAGATGAAGATGTCAGATCATCAAATTCTGAAGATGCTGAAAGAGGAGAAACGTTGATTAACAGAAGAGTCCTGTTGAGTGGTGAGAATGAACCTGAGCAAAGGAGGAGCCTGTTTCGCACTAGATGCAAGTGCGAAGGTAAATGTTGTGATATGATTATTGATAGTGGAAGCACTGACAATTTGGTGTCAGAAGAGATGGTGACAAAGTTGAAGCTCAAGAGACAGAAACACCCACATCCATATCGGATTGCCTGGGTACAGGATGACCACAAGGTCATGGTCAATAAACAATGCCTAGTGAAGTTCAGGATCGGCGGGTACCAAGATGAGGTACTATGTGATATCATCTCTATGGATGCATGTCATATGTTATTGGGTAGACTGTGGCAGTTTGACAGATGTGCTGTACACGATGGTCGTGCGAATACCTATTCCTTGACAAAGGATGGAGTGCGACATAAGCTAAAGCCATTGAAGGAGACCGAAGAAAAGGTATGTGGTAATGCAAGAATAACATTTGTTGATGGGAGGAAATTCCTAGATGGTATGAGGCATGAGCATGTATGTTTTACTTTAATTCCAAAAGCTGGTAAAGAAAAAATAGAAGATGTCCTTGTAGAAGTTGCAGATTTGTTGAATGAGTTTCAGGATATTGTATCTGATAACGTGCCTGATGGATTACCGCCAGTCAGGAAGATCAGTCATCAGATGGACTTTATCCCAAGAGCGAGTTTGCCGAATAAGGCAGCACACAGAATGACACTTGCAGAAAGTGAGGAGTTGAACAGACAAGTACATGAACTGTTACAGAAAGGTTTGATCCATGAGAGTCTGAGTCCCTGTGCTGTACCAGCGGTATTAGCACCAAAGAAGAATGGAGAATGGAGGATGTGTATAGATTCTAGGGCAATAAACAAGATCACAATCAAGTACAGGTTTCCATTGCCACGAATGGATGATATTATGGACTGTTTGAGTGGAGCTGTGTATTTCTCAAAGACAGATCTGAAGAGTGGATATCACCAGATTCGGATCAGAGAAGGAGATGAATGGAAGACTGCCTTCAAGACAAAGGAAGGACTATATGAGTGGTTAGTCATGCCTTTTGGGCTAACCAATGCACCGAGCACTTTTATGCGACTCATGAACGAGGTTCTGAAAGAATTTCTGGGTAAGTTTGTCATTGTTTACCTAGATGATATTTTGATCTTTAGTAAGACATTGGAGGAGCATATGATGCATATTCATATGGTATTTGAGAAGTTGAGAGAAGAGAAATTGTTGATTAATTTGAAGAAGTGCAGTTTTGTGAAGAAAGAGTTAGTGTATTTGGGATTTGTAGTTTCAGCAGAAGGTCTAAAAATGGACCCAGAGAAGGTACAGGCTATTCTTGAATGGCCTACTCCAAGGAATGCTACTGAGGTAAGATCTTTTCATGGTCTAGCTAGCTTTTATAGAAAGTTTATCAGAAATTTTAGCAGTATTTGTGGACCCTTGACTGAAACAATGAGAGGGGATAGAAAAGAGTTTAAGTGGACTAATGAGGCAGAAAAGAGTTTTCAATTATTGAAACAAAAAGTTACAGAACAACCTGTTTTAGCACTTCCAGATTTTAATAAGGTGTTTCAAGTAGATTGTGATGCTAGTGGTACTGCAATAGGAGCTGTTATGAGCCAAGAAGGTAAACCTGTTGCTTATTTCAGTGAGAAGTTAAATGATGCCAAGAGGAAATATTCTGTTTATGATCAGGAATTTTATGCTATAGTTTAGGCATTAAAGAAGTGGAGACATTATCTGCTTCCTAATGAGTTTGTTTTGTATACTGATCATCAAGCTTTGCAATATTTAAATAGTCAAGGAAAGTTGAATCAGAGGCATTTGAAATAGGTTGAGTTTTTGCAAAGTTATACATTTGTTTTGAAACACAGGAGTGGAAAGTCTAATAGGGTTGCAGATGCTCTTAGCAGAAGGCAACTATTGCTGACAGAAATGCAGATTGAAGTGGTTGGGTTCAAGGAACTCAAGAATTTGTATCCAGAGGATCCTGATTTTGGTGAAGCTTGGAAAGCTTGTACAGAACCTATTACTCTAGACAGGACGAAATGGCTAGATTTCATCATCCAGGATGATATGCTATTCAAAGGGAGTCAATTGTGCATTCCACGAAGTTCTATGAGGGAGAATCTCATCAAGGAGAAGCATAGCGGAGGATTGGCTGGACATTTTGGTCGTGACAAAACCCTTTCTTTGGTTAGTGAGAATTACTATTGGCCACAGTTGCAGCAAGATGTGAAGAAGTTTGTACAGAGTTGCAGAGTATGTCAGATGGTGAAAGGAGTGAAGCAGAATACAGGGTTGTATCAGCCATTACCTATACCAGAGAAGCCTTGGGAGGATATCAGCATGGACTTTGTTCTTGGTTTACCGAGGACTCAGCGGGGACATGATTCAATTTTTATAGTAGTTGACAGATTTTTGAAGATGGCACATTTCATTATCTGCAAGAAGACTAATGATGTTGTTCATGTAGTAGAATTATTTTTCCGAGAAGTAGTGAGACTTCATGGTTTGCCAAAGACCATAGTTTCAGATCGGGACACTAAGTTTGTTGGATATTTATGGCGTACATTGTGGAAGAAGTTGAAGACAGATTTGAAGTTGAGTTCATCACATCATCCACAGACTGATGGACAGACAGAGGTGGTGAATAGGAGTTTGGGAAATTTGCTGAGATGTTTGGTTGGAGATAAGCCAACAGGATGGGATTTGATTTTACCACAGGCAAAATTTGCATACAATAATTCTATCAAGAGGAGCACTGGTAAATCACCAATCCAGATTGTATACGGAAGTAGTCCAAGAAATGCATCTGAATTGAGGAAGATAGATAAAGGAGAAATAAGTAGTGCTGAGGCTGAGGATTTTGCAGAACACTTGAAGAACATCCATGAAGAGGTGAGGAAGCATATTATCAAGATGAACGCACAGTACAAGGCTAAGGCAGATGAGAAAAGGAGGTATAAGGAATTTCAGGTTGGTGATGAAGTCATGGTTCATTTGCGGAAGGAGCGGTTTCCAGTTGGTACATATAACAAGCTGAAAATGAAGAAGTTTGGACCATGCAGGATATTGAAGAAACATGATTCAGGAAACGCATATGAGGTAGAATTGCCTACTGAGCTAAATATTTCACCATTGTTTAACATTTCAGATCTGACAGAGTATCATGAGGGAGGTGTTGAAGATGAGATCACAGCAGCACAGTGGAGTATTCCAGCAACTAGTTCAGACAGTAAGGAGATTGAAGATATACTGGATAGTCGTGTTGGCAGAAGCACAAGAAACAGGACATATGAAGAATATCTGGTCAAGTTGAAAGGACGACCTGTTGAAGATTCATCATGGCTAACAAAGGAGGAGGTTAACCGTCTTGGTTTTCCTCTACACACCTGAGTCGTGACAGGGTCACTTCTCAAATTACCCTGGGTGTCTGATGCAGGAGCATCCTGGGTGTAAGAGCAATCTTGCATCACCCAAAAAAAAAATATTTCTGTTTTTATATTCAATAAGGGCTATTTTGTGCAGAGCTGTTATTTATGGAAAGTTACTATTTTTGGTAATTTTTGTATGTGCTCAGAATGATCTGATTTCTTTCTTGGAGGTTCATTTTGGTCATATAAGTCTGCCAGCAAAGTTTCATGGCCAGATCAAGTGTAGTTTTGAAGATATTGAAGATTTTCGGTATTGGCAGCAGGGTACAGAAACTTCGAACTCAGTTTTGAAGGCTTTAGAGGCCCCGGATGAGGTCGAAAATTTGGGTGACAGGTGCTTCCATCGGTCAAGCCTATAGAGCGCTTCGTGGCGTTTTCGAAATGGGGTTATAATAGTCAATCGGGTCAACTGGTGATGACTTATGATCTCCGAAAGTCGGGTCACCTGAAATGGCGGAAAATAATTTTCTTTCAAAATTTTTGTTCGGGTTTCACAAGTTATTTTGAGCCGACTTTGATGTAATAAATTGAAAAATAAAATAATTCTAAGTTTGGTCGGCCCTTAGGGCTAAATTTCTGGAACCTTCTCGGGCGGTGAAAATTGCCTATATAAGGAATGCTGTATTATTGTCTTAGGCAGTTCAGAATAGTTCTGGGTAATAGTTCGAGGCTTTGTCCTACAGAATAATGTAAGGAATGCCCATGTGGCTTTGCATGTTGTAATTCTGAAAATTTGTAATTCCACATTTGTGGAGATAATAAGAAGCCAATTTTCTGTTCTTGCATATTATTGTTGTTGTTTCTCTATTTCTGTTATGTGTTTGTGGCATTAAGGGGAGCACCCTTCATCAAGTGGTATCAGAGCAGGAGTTCTTGAGTGTGTAAACAGATCGCCGACTGTGAGGCAGTTTGCACCAGGGCCGTGGCTAGGGTTTCAGCGCGCATCGCGAAAATGCCTCCACAAAGGGAACGTGGTGGAAGAGCTGGTGTTCTGACACCTGAGGTTAGAGAGTTGCAGAGACAAGTGCGAGCATTGCAAGAAGAGATTCGTAGAGGAATGAATCTTAATGTTAGAGACGAAAGTGAGGATGAAGCCGAAGAAGAATATCAAGAAGGAGAAGTTGAAATTGTGAACCAGGAGGAAGAAAGACTTTTTCGGACGATTTCTAAGATTGGGAAAAGACCTAAGATTGAGGTTCCTACATTTTCTGGAAATCTTAACCCAAAGGAATTGATCGACTGGATCAATGAATGTGAGGAATATTTTGAGTATGAAGATGTTGAAGATCCTGATAGGGTCAAATTTGCGAAGGCCAGATTGAAAGGTCATGCGAAGATCTGGTGGCAAGAAATTCAATTAGAGCGAAATAGAAGAGGGAAAGATAAAATCACAAGATGGGATCGGATGGTGGATAAATTGAAGCGACAGTTCATTCCTGTTGATTATGAGCTTGACCTACTAAAGAAAATGCAGAGTTTGAAGCAAGCAGGAAGATCTGTTCAGGAGTATACAGAGGAGTTCTATCGACTTCTCATCAGAAGAAGCCATGCAGAAGCTGATAAGGAGAAAGTTGCCCGATACCTTAATGGGTTAAGGCCAAGCATCCAGGAGGAGCTGAATCTGGTTCGAATGAACAGTATTGAAGAGGCATACCAGTTTGCCCTAAAAGTAGAGGAAAAGCTGAACAAGAAGTTTGAGAGCAGACAAAACGGAAGAGGTCACGGTGGACGATCTGGTGGATGATCATATGGTGGCCGAAATGAAGATCCAAAAAAGAAGGATGAGGCCAGTAGCAGTCAGAATCAGCGAGGAAATAATTCCAATCGCTTCCAGGATCAGAATAATAGAGATCAGAGAGGAAGAGGAAGAGGACAAGGATCTGGAAGAGGTGGCTTTCGTGGAACATGTTTTCACTGTGGAGAAGAAGGTCATAGGGCATTTGAATGTTCTCAGCGCCAAGGAAGAACAGACAGGAGAAATGAAGGCCAGGCCAGAGTTGCACATGTAGATGAAGATGTCAGATCATCAAATTTTGAAGATGCTGAAAGAGGAGAAAGGTTGATTAATAGAAGAGTCCTGTTGAGTGGTGAGAATGAACCTGAGCAAAGGAGGAGCCTGTTTCGCACTAGATGCAAGTGCGAAGGTAAATGTTGTGATATGATTATTGATACTGGAAGCACTGACAATTTGGTGTCAGAAGAGATGGTGACAAAGTTGAAGCTCAAGAGACAGAAACACCCACATCCATATCGGATTGCCTGGGTACAGGATGACCACAAGGTCATGGTCAATGAACAATGCCTAGTGAAGTTCAGGATCGGCGGGTACCAAGATGAGGTACTATGTGATATCATCTCTATGGATGCATGTCATATGTTATTGGGTAGACCGTGGCAGTTTGACAGATGTGCTGTACACGATGGTCGTGCGAATACCTATTCCTCGACAAAGGATGGAGTGCGACATAAGCAAAAGCCATTGAAGGAGACTGAAGAAAAGGTATGTGGTAATGCAAGAATAACATTTGTTGATGGGAGGAAATTCCTAGATGGTATGAGGCATGAGCATGTATATTTTGCTTTAATTCCAAAAGCTGGTAAAGAAAAAGTAGAAAATGTCCCTGTAGAAGTTGCAGATTTTTTGAATGAGTTTTAGGATATTGTATCCGATAACGTGCCTGATGGATTACCACCAGTCAGGAAAATCAGTCATCAGATGGACTTGATCCCAGGAGCGAGTTTGCCGAATAAGGCAGCACACAGAATGACACCTGCAGAAAGTGAGGAGTTGAACAGACAAGTACATGAACTGTTACAGAAAGGTTTGATCCGTGAGAGTCTGAGTCCCTGTGCTGTACCAGCGGTATTAGCACCAAAGAAGAATGGAGAATGGAGGATGTGTATAGATTCTAGGGCAATAAACAAGATCACAATCAAGTACAGGTTTCCATTGCCACGAATGGATGATATTATGGACTGTTTGAGTGGAGCTGTGTATTTCTCAAAGATAGATCTGAAGAGTGGATATCACCAGATTCGGATCAGAGAAGGAGATGAATGGAAGACTGCCTTCAAGACAAAGGAAGGACTATATGAGTGGTTAGTCATGCCTTTTGGGCTAACCAATGCACCGAGCACTTTCATGCGACTCATGAATGAGGTTCTGAAAGAATTTCTGGGTAAGTTTGTCATTGTTTACCTAGATGATATTTTCATCTTTAGTAAGACATTGGAGGAGCATATGATGCATATTCGTATGGTATTTGAGAAGTTGAGAGAAGAGAAATTGTTGATTAATTTGAAGAAGTGCAGTTTTGTGAAGAAAGAGTTAGTGTATTTGGGATTTGTAGTTTCAGCAGAAGGTCTGAAAATGGACCCAGAGAAGGTACAGGCTATTCTTGAATGGCCTACTCTAAGGAATGCTACTGAGGTAAGATCTTTTCATGGTCTAGCTAGCTTTTACAAAAAGTTTATCAGAAATTTTAGCAGTATTTGTGGACCCTTGACTGAAACAATGAGAGGGGATAGAAAAGAGTTTAAGTGGACTAATGAGGCAGAAAAGAGTTTTCAATTATTGAAACAAAAAGTTACAGAACAACCTGTTTTAGCACTTCCAGATTTTAATAAGGTGTTTCAAGTAGATTGTGATGCTAGTGGTACTGCAATAGGAGCTGTTATGAGCCAAGAAGGTAAACCTGTTGCTTATTTCAGTGAGAAGTTAAATGATGCCAAGAGGAAATATTCTGTTTATGATCAGAAATTTTATGCTATAGTTCAGGCATTAAAGAAGTGGAGACATTATCTGCTTCCTAAGGAGTTTGTTTTGTATACTGATCATCAAGCTTTGCAATATTTAAATAGTCAAGGAAAGTTGAATCAGAGGCATTTGAAATGGGTTGAGTTTTTGCAGAGTTATACATTTGTTTTGAAACACAGGAGTGGAAAGTCTAATAGGGTTGCAGATGCTCTTAGCAGAAGGCAACTATTGCTGACAGAAATGCAGATTGAAGTGGCTGGGTTCAAGGAACTCAAGAATTTGTATCCAGAGGATCCTGATTTTGGTGAAGCTTGGAAAGCTTGTACAGAACCTATTACTCTAGATAGGACGAAATGGCTGGATTTCATCATCCAGGACGATATGCTATTCAAAGGGAGTCAATTGTGCATTCCACGAAGTTCTATGAGGGAGAATCTCATCAAGGAGAAGCATAGCGGAGGATTGGCTGGACATTTTGGTCGTGACAAAACCCTTTCTTTGGTTAGTGAGAATTACTATTGGCCACAGTTGCAGCAAGATGTGAAGAAGTTTGTACAGAGTTGCAGAGTATGTCAGATGGCGAAAGGAGTGAAGCAGAATACAGGGGTGTATCAGCCATTACCTATACCAGAGAAGCCTTGGGAGGATATCAGCATGGACTTTGTTCTTGGTTTACCGAGGACTCAGCGGGGACATGATTCAATTTTTGTAGTAGTTGACAGATTTTTGAAGATGGCACATTTCATTCCCTGCAAGAAGACTAATGATGCTGTTCATTTAGCAGAATTATTTTTCCGAGAAGTAGTGAGACTTCATGGTTTGCCAAAGACCATAGGTTCAGATCGGGACACTAAGTTTGTTGGATATTTCTGGCATACATTGTGGAAGAAGTTGAAGACAGATTTGAAGTTCAGTTCATCACATCATCCATAGACTGATGGACAGACAGAGGTGGTGAATAGGAGTTTGGAAAATTTGCTGAGATGTTTGGTTGGAGATAAGCCAACAGGATGGGATTTGATTTTACCAGAGGCAAAATTTGCATACAATAATTCTATCAATAGGAGCACTGGTAAATCACCATTCTAGATTGTTTACGGAAGTAGTCCAAGAAATGCATCTGAATTGAGGAAGATAGATAAAGGAGAAATAAGTAGTGCTGAGGCTGAGGATTTTGCAGAACACTTGAAGAACATCCATGAAGAGGTGAGGAAGCATATTATCAAGATGAACGCACAGTACAAGGCTAAGGAAGATGAGAAAAGGAGGTATAAAGAATTTCAGGTTGGTGATGAAGTCATGGTTCATTTGCGGAAGGAGCGGTTTCCAATTGGTACATATAACAAGCTGAAAATGAAGAAGTTTGGACCATGCAGGATATTGAAGAAACATGATTCAGGAAACGCATATGAGGTAGAATTTCTTACTGAGCTAAATATTTCACTAGTGTTTAACATTTCAGATCTGACAGAGTATCATGAGGGAGGTGTTGAAGATGAGATCACAGCAGCACAGTGGAGTATTCCAGTAACTAGTTCAGACACTAAGGAGATTGAAGATATACTGGATAGTCATGTTGGCAGAAGCACAAAGAACAGGACATATGAAGAATATTTGGTCAAGTGGAAAGGATGACCTGTTGAAGATTCATCATGGCTAACAAAGGAGGAGGTTAACCGTCTTGGTTTTCCTCTACACACCTGAGTCGTGACAGGGTCACTTCTCAAATTACCCCGGGTGTCTGATGCAGGAGCATCCTAGGTGTAAGAGCAATCTTGCATCACCCAAAAAAAAAATATTTTTGTTTTTATATTCAATTAGGGCTATTTTGTGCAGAGCTGTTATTTATGGAAAGTTACTATTTTTGGTAATTTTCGTATGTGCTCAGAATGATCTGATTTCTTTCTTGGAGGTTCATTTTGGTCATATAAGTCTGCCAGCAAAGTTTCATGGCTAGATCAGGTGTAGTTTTGAAGATATTGAAGATTTTCGGTATTGGCAGCAGGGTACAGAAACTTCGAACTCAGTTTTGAAGGCTTTAGAGGCCCCGGATGAGGTCAAAAATTTGGGTGACGAGCGCCTATGCCGATCAAGCCTGTAGAGCGCTTCGTGGCATTTTCGAAATGGGGTTATAATAGTCAATCGGGTCAACTGGTGATGACTTATGATCTCCGGAAGTCGGGTCACCTGAAATGGCGGAAAATCATTTTCCTTCAAAATTTTTGTTCGGGTTTCAAAAGTTATTTTGAGCCGACTTTGATGTAATAAATTGAAAAATAAAATAATTCTGAGTTTGGTCGGCCCTTAGGGCTAAATTTCTGGAACCTTCTCGGGCGGTGGAAATTGCCTATATAAGGAAGGCTGTATTATTGTCTTAGGCAGTTCAGAATAGTTCTGGGTAATAGTTCGAGGCTTTGTCCTACAGAATATTGTAAGGAATGCCCATGTGGCTTTGCATGTTGTAATTCTGAAAATTTGTAATTCCACATTTGTGGAGATAATAAGAAGCCAATTTTCTGTTCTTGCATATTATTGTTGTTGTTTCTCTATTTCTGTTATGTGTTTGTGGCATTAAGGGGAGCACCCTTCATCATATATATATATATATATATATATATATATATATATCTATATATATATATATGTACATATATATATATATATATATATATATATATATATATATATATATATATATATATATATATATATATATATGTATGTACATATCTAGATATATATATATGTACATATATATATATATATATGTATGTACATATATATATATATATGTATGTACATATATATATATATATGTATGTACATATATATATATATATATGTACATATATGTACATATATATATGTACATATATGTACATATATATATGTACATATATGTACATATATATATATATATATATCTGTGTGTGTGTGTGTATGTATGTATATACATATGTGTGTGTGTGTCCATGAGCATATGTTTATGTAGATGTACACACACACACACGTTAATAAGGAGTATGAAAAAGACAATAGAACTTGAATTTGTATGTGCCTAGAAGACCTAGTCAATAAGGAGCATTCTTTGAACTCTTAGTAGAGTACTAAGAAAATTCTACCATCATGGTATCTTAATGGAACCACTCATGAAATTGGATTTATTTCTCATGACCCTTCTTAGTGTACATGATAGATTACTTCCTCTTTAAAAATTACTCTAATAATACCATAGGCCATGTCAAGGAGTATTTTTTCTTTATTCACCTACATATGGAAAATTATTATTAAGTTTGTAATTAAAGATCCTCAATATGGCTAGGAGCTTATAAATATTTCTTTCAAAGTGTCACCCTATTAGATTCTTCATTAGTAGGATCTCCTTTCCATACTCCTAGTACAATAGCCTATGTTTAGTGGTTGGATGAGTAGTGTACTCCTTACCTTGGTTTGTTTTCTTTATTCTAATTTTTAAACAATTATATTTTGATAGGTCATGCATACCTACCAATTAATTTCAATGTAAAACCTCTATTGCATACACCTACAATTCTATGACTAATATATAATACTCATAGAAGACCACTAATCCACTACATAAATAAATAATTTTAGGACTTTATAAAAAAATAATTTTTTTTATCATGGTAAATAATAGAAATTAAATGTAAATCCTATTATGACAATAAGAAAATCTTCTTCTACTCAATAAATGATGTCATTTATAAAAAAATTTACCCTCTTAACATAAATAAATAAACAAATTCTAAATTAATATAGGTTTTTAATTATTAGTAATGACTAACAAATAGAATAAAAGATATAACAAAATTATTCTCTCTATATAAACAAAAAATAGAAGTCAACAAATAAATGAAATTAAGAAAGTATAGTTTCATTTAAGTAAACTTTACATAACTTATTTCCTTTTTAAGTTTCTTTTAAGATTATAAAAATTAGTAAAATTAAAATCTTAGTTTAATAAAATTTATTATCTATAAATTCTATACTAATATAATATTACTTGTATGAATTAAAAATAAATATTTATAAATTCATACAGCTTTACGTGCATAGTCAAGTGTCTCTGCCTTGAGTTTTTTCAGCATCCCAAGCCATGTCCCTCAATCCCTCATCAAAGACCTTGAATGCCAACTTCATAAATTCTAGAAGTCCTTCCATGGATGCTAAATCCCACCTTTCAAAATGTACAAGATAATCTATTAACATAATATGATAATTATAGGTATCAATAGATTAGAATGTTCATTACATATTATTATTATTATTATGAAAAATATGTTTTAGAAAGTACATAAGAAATATGGAGACATAAACCCATTTCTATATACCCACTACAAAATATGATGTGCCAATTATTTACATCAACATCATGACCCCTACATAAATAATTAATTTTAGCATAAATATGGTTTAAATTCTTTCTTTATCACATCCCAATTTGTGAATACAAGAAAATAAATACCTCTTAATGGCTTCTGTGAAGATTTTAAGCTCGTCTAAAGTTCCATATGTGTCATAAATATCATCCAAACAAGTGACAAATGTAGCCATCTTTGCGAACCCAATTCTAAATGTGGAATATTTTGGCTCAATACAACCTGAAGCTGCCCAAAAGTAAAATTCCACATGGCGATGGCGAGCAAACTCTAGTTTAGTTGCTAGACCAGACTCTGTCCACCATCTAAAATATGTACACATTACTCAATCAACACGATTGTCAACTATTTAACTATACAAATATATCATAAATATTTCAAACCACAAAATAAAAGAATATCTTACATAACACAAATATTTTACCTTGAGAGAATTTGGAGCTCTTGTTTTTGAATTGATTGGATCATATTGAAGTCCAACTTTGCTAGTTCTAAAAGTTTGGAGTTGAAAATACAAAAAAAAATTCCAAACTTACAATGTCAAAATTTTTTACAGATGCTCAAGCAAACTTAAAATATGCAAATTTATGTTGAAAAAAAAATGTTACTATAAAATTTAATAAGTTTTTCCTTATGTTTTGAATTAGGAGATGCGTATATTGTACGGCATTGAAATTACTTGTCTGTACTCTTGACATTTCCATATATGTCCTTGCTTCCAACCTAGGCACATTCGTGTGCCAACCATATTCTAGATTGAATTTTATCTATTACATCACATAAATTAGAATTACAATTGATAACTGGATTTCTAGACTTAAAATATGAAAAGAATATTAATGAGTATGCATACCTCGTTTGAAAGATTAGTATTACCAATATTTGGTAGAGCTTGTTTTAAAAATGCAGTAGAAAAGAGTTTGATATCATCTAAAACTCATTCTCCCAAAAATGCAATAAGTGAAGCTCGAAACAAATTTAGAATGCTTCTGAGCTCCTTCTCATTTAATTTATTTTTAGAATTTAAAAATTGTCCATCTTTACTTTTGAACTGCTTCAACACATCTGATTGATATCAAATTATAAGCAACTTCATCTCATATCTAATATTATTTTTTAAATGCAAAAAAGAAAATATCATTAAAATAATTACAGCAATATCTAATATTAATGTCTGATTTTACATGAAGACGAAGAATTCAAAAACCCAAAGTTGTGGTATTGAGATCCACACAAGGACTCTCTCTACCACACCCAATGCCATCCATATCATTCCAATACCTGCTATTCAAACAATTTCTAGCTATTATTAGCAATAGGCTAAGAAGTACAACTCTTGTTGAGAAATAATATTAATCATCAAGAAATAAACAAGCAAACGTATAAACATAGTCAAGATTTTCTTTTATTTCAGTTTGGAAATGGCGGTCAATTCCCAGGCATTCTACATCATCCACCATTGACAGACGTTTGTAGAGATCATCTGCAGATGAAGTGTTTTAAGAAGAGCATTGAACAAGCCCTTTACCTCCTTGATCAGCTTCTCTGAACGTTCATCAGATTTTAAACAGCTGGTATGAACTTGCGTATGGCAGTATCAAGCTCAGAATAATAAAAAAATTGTCGTATATATCACCAACATTGACAAGCGTGCATGAATAGTTAGAGAAAATTTAGATGACTGGACAGGAAGATAGTGGCTATAAAATATCCAACACCAAGACAAAACATACGAAATGATCTGTTATAGGAAAATGCTTTAGGAGGCCCTATTAGAGCTTAGATTCATGCGCAGGTGGTCATCCTCTTCTTTATCTCTAGAATTATTTATTTATCTTTAATAAGAGTTATAGCTTTTAATTTGACATGTCTTGATAAAGCAATTCAATTCATCAATCAACCTCTTGCTACCTTTTATAACTAGCAATCAAGTGTAGCTCAACAAAATAATTCTAAAAATCTTTGGTCTTGAGGAAAATCCTTTTTAGGCCCTATTAGCATGTAGATTCATATGTTGGTGGTCCCATAATATGTACTCTTCTTTCCTTTCACATTATTCCTTTACCTCTAATAATGTTATTAGCCTTGCAATCCCTACATTTGATTGACATAAATTTTGAACTTTTCTCTCAAATCCACTATTAAGTTAATCATTGATGAGCATCTTTAAATCATTTTTTATCAAATGCATATATGTGCTTAGTTGATGTAATTGCCTAAAATACCAATCACTTGTCCGCCACATTCTAATTTAGCTTCACCACACCATACCATTCCTCATAATATTTTTAGAGCATTAAAGTTATAAGTACTTGGGCATATTCTAAGAAGAGATTACACATTAGTTGGTTCGTAAGGAAAATACTTTTGGGGGCACTATTAGTACTTAGATTCATGCATGGGTGGTCCTATGGTATCTACTCTTCTTTTCCTCCCAAATGATTTATTTACCTTATGTTATAAGCTTTAATTTGACATGTCTTGAAAAAGAAACACAATCCATCCACCAACCTTTTGTTGCCTTTCACAACTATCAATCAAGTATAGCTCTGATGAAGGTGCTCCCCTTAATACCACAAACATATAACAGAAAAAGAGAAACAACAACAATAATATGCAAGAACAGAAAAATTGGCTTCTTATTATCTCCACAAATGTGGAATTACAAACTTTCAGAATTACAATATGCAAAGCCACATGGGCATTCCCTTACAATATTCTATAGGACAAAGCCTCGAACTATTACCCAGAACTATTCTGAACTGCCTAAGACAATAATACAGCCTTCCTTATATAGGCAATTTCCACCGCCCGAGAAGGTTCCAGAAATTTAGCCCTAAGGGCCGACCAAACTTAGAATTATTTTATTTTTTTCAATTTATTACATCAAAGTTGGCTCAAAATAACTTTTGAAACCCGAATAGAAATTTTGAAGGAAAATTATTTTCTGCCATTTCAGGTGACCTGACTTTCGGAGATCATAAGTCATCACCAGTTGACCCGATTGACTATTATAACCCCATTTCAGAAATGCCACGAAGCGCTCTACAAGCTTGACCAACGGAAGCACTCTACAAGCTTGACCAGCGGAAGCGCTCATCACCCAAATTTTTGACCTCATCCGGGGCCTCTAAAGCCTTCAAAACTGAGTTCGAAGTTCCTGTACCCTGCTACCAATACCGAAAATCTTCAATATCTTCAAAAATACACCTAATCTAGAAATGAAACTTTGCTGGCAGACTTATATGACCAAAATGAACCTCCGAGAAAGAAATCAGATCATTCTGAGCACATACAAAAATTACCAAAAATAGTAACTTTCCATAAATAACAGCTCTGCACAAAATAGCCCTTATTGAATATAAAAATAGAAATATTTTTGGGTGATGCAAGATTGCTCTTACACCCAGGATGCTCCTACATCAAGCTCAACAAAATAATTATAGATACCTTTGGTGTGTAGGAAAATATTTTTTGAGGCCCTATTATCACGTAGATTCATGTGTTGGTGGTCCTATGGTACACACTTTTCTATCATCACAATTTATTTTTTCACATCAAATAAGGTTATTAGCCTTCTTACACCCACCTTTGATAGACCCAAATTTTGTACTTTTCTCTCAACTTCATTGTTAAGTTAATTAAGAATGATCATCTTTAAACCATTTTTGACCAAATGTATATATGTGATTGGTTGATGTGATTGCCAATTCAAACCATATCACTTGTCAACCACACATTAATTTAGCTTCACCACACTTTATAGCTCCTCATAATATTTTCAGAGCATTGAAGGCATATGTACTTGGGTATGTTCTAAGAAGAGATTACACAAATTGGTCCATAGGAAAATGCTTTTGGAGGTGCCCTAATATGGTGCAGGGCACCCAAGACCTCACAAAACCTCATCCAAGATGTTCCTCATGTTTTTGGTTTGTTTTTTTTTAATAAAGGGAATGGCTCTTAGGGATCATTCCTTCCTATTTTGAATCCTATTGTATGGTCAAGGATCCCATAGGCATGTCTATAAGCCTTGGGATGCCTTAGTCCATTGGGATCCTATGTTGCTTAGGGATAGGAACCTTAGTGGTTTTGAGTCTTTGAGACTTTTTTTTTATGTTTTCTTGTGTTTTGGTGCATTTAAGGGATTTATATCTTGGATCATCCTTTGTGATCACTTTGTAAGACTTTTGGTGGTACTTTATGCATTTTTGTCAAAGCTGCAAAAGTTCAACAAAACATACTCAAGAAACTTTTCAAAGTTGCTTGAGAAGTTGAAATATTGGTTACCAATGGTCACAACTATGTGGAGACTAGTTGGAAACCATTTTTGATAATATTTAAACTTTGAAAGACCTTTGTAAGAGGTTAGGAGCAAAAAGCAAGAAGTTTGATTGCAAAACTGAATAAAATCTACCATTTTCATGTGTAAACTAGCTGTGTACAGATGTGTATGAAATAACTTGTGATAATAGTCTACATGTTTAGAAAGCTTCTTGAATCCATGTTTTAATATAGTTGGCTTAGTTTTGATTGGTGTTGTAACACCCCATCTATACTTAATAGATAAAAGATGATAACTAAAGAAGAAACAACCATAAACAAATTCACATAAAACCACAGTAATAATTTTTTTTTTTCTTAAAAGTACAAAGTGTTACATATAATCATAGCAACCGCTTTTAAGAGCTTTATAGTTTACAATCGATTTACATCAGACTAATAATAATACTCTTTATTCAAAGATTAAGTTCCAAAAACAATATTTCCTTCTTTCCAAAAGCATTACATTCTACGAATAGATCTGATAACTAATAACCATGAAATGATCTGTTTCCCATAAAACTTTACAACTGCTATCCACTGTCCCAAACTCATTGATTTATCCATCTAAAACCTAAAAATCAAAATGAACACAAACGCAAATAGCAAACAGGGCTCAGTCACAATGATAAAGAAAATGAATCATCTCCACATATCTGCAATCATCAATGTCAGTATAATATGACATTTATGCAGATTTAAATACAGATGTAATTGAGAACTAAATAACATAATTTCATTTTACACCAAAATCATCAAGCACTAAATTTCTTTCTAACAGAAATAAACTCGCAAAGAAAATGACAAAGTAATGATCCAATAGTTCATGGGTGTCCACATAAGGACCTACGCTATGTATTCATAAGGAAACTCGTAGTAATCCATTATGTCTGATGAAACCATAATGTTTTATTTTTGTTAATTGAAACCCATAACCCTTGAATTTTTAATTATCACTTAATTAAACAACTAACAGAAATTCTTTCCCATAAGGATATAGACTAGTGTCAGTCACAACTGACAGAAATTCTATCATCACAAGGTACTAGACTAGTGTCAGCCCCCAATCTAAGGATCATACTTGCATTATCTTAAAAACACTTGATCTAGCAATTAATGAAAGCAGTGAAATGAACTACATATCACAATTTCACTATCATTCTGTTTCTAATGCATCAATTTACAAAATTGAAATAGCAAACAGAAATCCATTATAAAACCATATTACCATATTTCTTAACATACATTCATAAACATGATGTTTCACGTAAGATGAAAAGATCACAACTCTTTCTCCATCACAAATCCAATCAAAATAATCTCCATATTAACTTAACATTAAAACTGTAACTGTACAATAAAATATCCATATCAAATCCATGTTTCCATTGAATAGAAAAGAACTAACATAATCATACATCAACTGAATCAACACAACACCCATCACTTTTAACAAACATACTAGTTTACCATAACCAAATTATTAAACTAAATGGCCATACACCCTTCTCTATTAATTACAAGTTTATACCATTTATATACATGTTGGCGTATGTACATGTATACCCACGGCTTGTGTATACATATACATATCCCTGCAGGTATATGTATATATGAATATATAATTATATAAGCTTGTAATTAATAGTTCAAATTGACAGTCATGGCATCTATTATATACATGTTGGCATATGTACATGTATACACCACGGCTTGTGTATACATATACATATCCCAACAGGTATATATATATATTTATATATCGAATTGCATAAACTTGTAATTAATAGTTCAAGTCCATAAATATGCAATAGAAAAACCATTCGAATTGTCTTAGTACTGTCACAGAATACATCGACCTTAATATACTACTAAATCTACCGAATACATAAAATAATGACAGAATAATAATAATAACCGACTTCTACCTCTTAAAAAAATTACCAAAGTGCTTTTCCTTACTGTCTGAACAAGATAGTAATTAACTTTCCTATAAATCCCTTATCATTTCCTAATGTCGTAACAACTGTAATACACACTGGTGATAATTACAGAAGAAACATAAAGCTCGTAATCAAGTTTTGACATAACCAAAGATATTCAAATTCCTCTATTGACTGATACATACAGTGACAATCACCCATTGACAAAACATCGACACCAGATAACTAAAGGAGTTCGCCCAAAAGAAATACTTTAATCCATACTTATGTTGCAAGTGTTAACACAAAATACGACAGGTATCTAAAACACTATGAAATACCACTAATTCCCTTTTCCACAATTAAGCTTAAAAGAAAACATCGATACCAAAATTCGGTTTATAACAATGATAGAGAAACCCGATATCATCTTATAACCTAGACTTTTCACATTGAATACATTATGTTGCTACAGAGTTCCTAACAATAGGAACAGTGCGAGAAGACCATTATAGAAGTTTTTTAACACAAAAATTCATGCTGGTTCCATATTTTATTAATATGTCAATTTTCAAACCTGACTAACTCCCTTAACACTGTCCAAAGCAAGTAAACATCGACACCAAAACACACAAGGATATAACCCTATAACATCTACATATCTATATTCCATAGTTTGGCACAGACTTAACTAAAACATTGCCAAATTTATACTAAGTATAGAGAAAACCCCTTATTACATTATTCTTGAACACAGCATATTAAAGACATGTATTAAATACCACACTAAAACCAAAACACTTACTAAACAATCATTTGTTTCCAAATTTCCCCACTAAACACAACATCAAGTAACTAGATAACTTTCTAATCTATCCAAGAAAGAAAAGATTGATTCATGACCGAACTTACAAAGTATTCAAACACAAAACCTCACATACATCAACTAGTAACCAGTGGTAATCAACATTCCCTTAATTTTCATTTGCAGAACATGAAATGGAAACAGAGAATAAGGTAAGAGATGCCCCTGCCTGGTATTCGTATGGAGAAGATATCCAGAACCGGAATGCTAGAGCTAGCCCCTACCTGGTGAGCTTCACAAATGAATCCCAAACTCAACCATGAAGATCCCTTATCACAGATTACCAAAATGCCATGCAAGAGAGCCCAAAATGCAGAGATAACAGTGTGAAACTCCCAACTTCCTAAATGACCATGAATAGAAGGGTTTATCTTTGCCGTGAAAACCCCTTTCATTCCATGCCACTTATCATGAAGGATACAATAGTAACATGGGTCCATAACCAACTGTTTACCCAAAATGCCGCAGCATAAAATGGTAAAAAAAAATGGAGTCATATACAACTGTAACTCCTTAACCAGAGCAATTTGCGGACTTCAAATACAACAATGAATTCCCATCGATAAGTTCATTCAATGCAAACTTATCTCTTGCTGGAAACACAACTTGTTACCTGCCAAATGTCCATCCAAGTACAATTCCACATTCCGAAAAATAGCTTAAACCCCACTAACACCTCAATGAAATGAAAGTGCATTAAAACCTTGCCGTAAGTCATGTCTTCGAGCCAGTTTAAAATATGAAGACTTAGGGATAGGTTAACACATTTCTTTGTTAATAACATTAGTCATTTATACTAACTTAAACATCTAGGATAATAGCGCATGACAATGTTAAATAACTAACACTTCATCACACTAACCTCCTACTAACATACAAAATAGGATATACTAACTTAGATAATTCATATAATTTTAGTAAATGAATTACCACATACTTACTAAAACATTCACTCATATTTATATGTATTAAAATACATATATACAAATTTATTTATTTTGAATTCAGAATTAGATTAACATCAAATAACAATAATACTCTAAATACTGTCTATACACATCAAGATACAATTAACCATAATAATGTAACCATTTCTAATCATGTCTAACATATTATTAAGGATTCCAAAACAATGAATCAATAATCAGACAATTGACTAACCATATAGTTTGTCCTTATTTCATAATCAAACCAATGTTCAAAATTCAGTCTAAGCCAATTCTGTCATCAGAATAGGACTCATAAAGTGACAGAAATAGACATAATTCTTTGAATGTCTGGCAGAATAACAGAGATAACATATTTAATCCAAAAACAAAGTTCAAAAGAACGCAGTCAGAGTCTGAACTCAAAGAAATCTAACATAACATAACATAACATAGAAAAGTAAAGCCTGTAACTATCAGGGGCATGACAGGTGTTGTGTAGACAAATAAACCCATTGATTTGTGGAGACAGTTAGGGAAGAGCGTTTTCACCAAGCCTATCTCACAAATGGAAGGCTAACTTGCATTTCGTCTGGTGGATAACCATAATTCTTTGAGGAATGCAATTTAAGTGTATATTAGTCATGTTTCCAAAACCAATCCACATGATCTTGTCAGTAGAGAAATTTTCCATCGAGTCCTCGAGTGAACATCTCTACGTGTTCACTCAGGATTATTGAAGAAAGGGTGTGTAGTCTAAGGTGCTGGATGAAGTGAATAGTAGGAGTGTGTATTTGGAGTAAATAAATGACATTGGAAGTTCTTAGAACCCTGCAATCATCTTATGATCCCATCCATAGTCAAATGTTACTATTGTAAACCAGGGCTAATCTGGTCAATTAGGCTTGTGTACCTAGTGGTGGTTAGGTGGTGCCAGACTAAGATAAAGGCTTGCACTCTTAGGGAACTTTGTAAGGGAAAAAAGGGTATCTAAATCTGGCATTAGTTTGTTCAAAAACCTTGGGATTCAAAATTTGTACACCTGTAATTAGTTTGGTAGACATACAAGGGTTTGTAGGTGAAGTTTTGGTCAGAGTGTTGTGGGAATTGGGGGAGCAATCGGGTGGTTGATTCTTTATATTTTGTTGCTAAGTAAGATGTTCCAATCATCAGATTGGACAAGAAACTCCACTGGTGAAGAGTTCCATTATTTGGTTTGAAATAGGGAAGGAGTCCCTAAGACCATAACTTGGAGAAGTTAGGAATTACTGTTAGAAGTTGGGAGTAACCTTGGAAAATGGTTAGACATCTTAAACTGATATACATCCATCCCAATCTAAGATTGGATGAGTGAATCACTACCTAGGGATAGGTTGTGAAGAGTTGTGGGTATAAAGACATTGCTACTACCTATAGTTGTGTGCTCTGCATCAAGTGGTATGAGAGCCACCAAGACTCTAATTGGAGAAGACAAGAAGACACGATGTCTAAAGTAGAAGATATCCTTGTGAGGATAACCAATGTTGAGCTGGCTAAGATAGTGAAGGAATAGATAGCTAAGAGTAGGATAGTCAGAGAGGAGAATAGGATCATGAAGAGAGAATTGGAGAAGTTGAAGGGACAAGTAAGAAGAGGCAAAAATCAGGAGTCAGAGGAATAAGTAGAAGAGGAGGATAGTTGTTCTAGGAAAGATAGCCTACTAGAGGATCAAAGGGCCATGCTTGCAGCCCTAGAAAGGGTAGGAAAGAAGGATAGGATTGATCTACCCATGTTTCATGGTAAGTTGGAACCAGGGGAGTGTATGGACTGGTTGGAAGCCCTTGAAAACCACTTTGAGTGTGAGGAGGTGCCTACCAACCAAAAGTAAAGATAGCCAAGTCCAAGTTGAAAGAACCAGCCCTCATTTGGTGGAATTTCCTCAAAAATGAGAGGGTAGATGAAGGTAAAAGTATCATTTCCACATGGACAAGGATGAAGGCAGAATTAAGGAGACAGTTTGTGCCCGAGGACTATGAAGTGACCCTTGACAAGAAATTTTAAAATCTAAAACAAAGAGATCTTGATGTGAATTCCTACACTCAAGAATTCCATACCTTGACCCTTAAGGCTAAGCTATATGAGACTAAAAAATAAAAACTAGAAAGGTACATAAATGGTCTCAAATATAGTATCCAAGATGAATTGACCTTGGTTATCTTGGAGACAGTACATAAATGTTTTCAACTAGCCCTCAAGATTGAGGAGAAGAAAAAAAGTAAAGGGGAACAGAGTAGAGGAAGAGGAAACAAATTCAAAGGAAGAGGTGGATTCAATGGTAGGGGAACTTTCCCTAAAAGCCAAGGAGAGTCTAGTAATCAGGGCACATAGAGTGATACTAGTGGCAGAGGTTCCTTTAGAGCTAGAGGACCAAACAATGGCAAAGGAAGATCAAAGGGAAGAGGCCCTAATGTGTTTACTGGTAGGTGTTTCTCTTGTAATCATGTGGGCCCCAGTCATTCAGATGTCCAGAGAAGAATGGTAATGGCAGTCAGGGAGATAGGAGGGTACAATTAACACATGAAGATGAAGATTGTCAAAGTACTACCTCCTATCACACCACATCTTCTAAGCATGCATACTTGGAGAAAGGAGAATGTCTAATGCTCAATATGACACTTTTGATACGAGTCAACAAGGAGCCTGTCCAAAGGAAGTCAATCTTCCGAACCACATGTAAGGTCAAAGGTAAGGTATGTAAAGTAATTGTAGACTCTGGCTCTACTAAAAATTTGGCTTCATTATAAATGATCAATAAACTTGGTTTAAAGATAATCCTTCACCCTAGCCCCTATAAGGTGTCTTGGTTAAGTAAGGAGTAGCAAACCATCATAAATGAGTAGTGTTAGGTTGATTTCCAAATAGTTGAGTATAGTGACAAGATCATGTGTGAGGTTGTAGATATGGATGCATGCCATCTCATTTTATGGAAGCCTTGGCAATATGATACCAATGCCCAACATGATGGGAAGACCAAAGCATTTACCATAACCAAGGATGGGGAAAGTATCACCATGACTCGTTTGTCTGATAAGTCCAATGATAAAGCCATGTCTAGTAGTGTCATGTTGGTCAAAGAGAAATAATTCTTACAAGCTCTTAAAGAAGATTGTGCCATGCTTTGCAGTTGTAGTCAAAGCCAAGGAGGCTAACCAAGGGAGTAAGGGGTTGAGTCTAGGAGCCAAGAAAAGTATTGGTCCTAAGGAGATTTTAGAGTTACTTGGAAAGTATAGTGGTATATTTTCAAATAGTACAAATGAATCTCTTCCACCTAAGAGAGACATAAGTCACTGTATTGACCTAATACAAGGGGCTACCTTACCAAACAAGGCTGCCTATAAGCTCACACCATAAAAGAATGCAAAAGTGGCTAGGCAAATCCAAGAATTGTTGGAGAAGGGGTTTATTAGGAAGATTATTAGCCCATGTGTTGTACCTATAGTCCTTGCCCCTAAAAAGGAAGGAACTTGGAGATTGTGCTGATTCTAGAGCCATCAATAAAATCACTATTAGATACTGATTCCCAATGCCTAGAATGGAGGACCTCATGGATTGCCTAGGAGGAGATACATTTTATTCCAAGATAGACCTCAAAAGTGGCTACCACCAAATAAGAATTCGAGAGGGGAATGAGTGGAATTCAACATTCAAGAGCAATGAGGGTTTGTCTGAGTGGGTTGTTATGCCATTTGTCTTGTCCAATGCCCCAAGCACATTCATGCACCTAATGAATGAAGTTTTAAAGCCTTTTCTTCACAAATATTTTGTGGTTTACTTGGATGACATATTAATCTTCAGCAACAGTAGAGGGGAACATCTTCATCACATTGATTTGGTCCTTAGAAGACTCCATGAGGAAGGATTGAAGGTAAATCTTGAAAATATTCATTCTTGCAGGAGGAGCTTGTCTTTTTGGGGTTTGTGATCTCTAAAGGTAGTTTGAAGATGGATGCAACCAAGGTTGAGGCTATCCTTAATTGGCCACCACCTACTTCAGCTACTAGGGTAAAAAGCTTTCATGGATTGTTTAGTTTTTATAGGAAGTTTATAAGAAATTTTAGTGGCATTTTTACTCCTATAATAAACACAATTAAAGGTAGTAGGGAGTTTGTTTTTGAATGGACCAAGGAGGCTAATGAGTCATTTGAAGTGTTAAAGAAAAATATCTTAGAGAAGCCATTCCTTGTGTTGCCTGATTTTCATAAAGTCTTTGTGGTAGAATGTGATGCCAACAATAAGGCCATTGGAGGGGTCCTTAGTCAAGAAGGGAGGCCAATAGACTTCTTTAGTGAAAAAATAAATGAGGCTAAACATAAGTATTCTACTTATGACCTTGAGCTTTATGCCATGGTCTGGAATCCTTGAGGAAATGTAGGCATTACCTATTGCCTAGAGAATTTATTATTTTTACAGATAACCATGTACTTAGTTTCCTTAATAGACAAGAGAAACTCAATCATAGGCATGTTAAATGGATGGAATTTTTACATGCTTACACTTTTACTATTAAGCATAAAAAGTGTATTGTGATTAAGGTTGCAGATGCTCTAAGCAGGATAAACCTTACCATTCAATCCATGCACTTGGAAAGTGCAGGTATAGAAGCCATGGAATATATGTATGTAGGGGATGAATATTTCAAAGACATCTATCAAGTTTGTGTGGACATGATTGCAAGATATCACACTGAGTTTCCTGAATTTTTGATCCAAGATGGTCTCTTTTTCAAAGGGGATTTACTTTGTGTGCCCAAGGGTTCTATGAGAGAGAACATTATTAAAGAAAAGCATTGTGGTAGTTTGGCAGGACATTTTGGGGTGGACAAGACCTTGGAATCAATTAGAAGGTTCTATTTCTTGCCCCGGTTACAGACTAATGTAAGGAAGTTTGTGGAGACTTGTTTAGTTTTTCAAAGGTCCAAAGGTCATACATAAAAGGAAGGACTTTACACTCCATTACCTATTCCATCTAAGCCATGGGACTCCATTAGAATGGATTTTTTCCTTGGATTACCCAAAACAAACATTGGTTATGACATCATATTTGTAATTGTGGATAGGTTCTCTAAAATGGCTCATTTTGTGCCATGTAAGCCCACTCATGATGCCTCTCATGTTGAAAGGTTACTCTTAAAGGAAGTGCTTAGGTTGCATGGTCTACTAATGTCCATTGTTTTAGACAGAGACCCAAAGTTCCTAGGTCACTTTTGGAGGACCTTGTGGAAAAAACTAGGTACAAATGTGTGTCTATCTTCAGCCTATCACCCCCAATCTGATGGGAAAAATGAGGTTATAAATAGATCTCTTGGAAACTTACTGATATGTCTCACCCATGAGCATGGATCAAGTTGGGATTCAATTTTGGCATAGGCAGAGTTCTCTTACAATGACTTAGTCAACTAGAGTACAGGGAAGACTCCCTTCCAAATTGTATATGGTGTTCATCATCGGGGTATATTGGAGTTAAGGGATATCAATGAGTTGGAGAAGCCTAGTGCCTTGGCAGATAATTTTTTGACTGTCATGAAAGACATACAAGAATAGGTCAAGTCCAAACTACAACACACCAATACTAAATACAAAGAACATGTAGACAAGAGAAGGAAATATTTTTACAAGTATGTGCAGGATCATGGTATGCCAAACTAGGCCCTTAAGTGGCGATGAAAATTCAAAAAATCAGGTTTAGGCAAGTTGACATAAAAATTGGAACAAGTTATAAATATTATATCAAAAATATGTAAGAAGAGAATCTGTAGAAAATTAAATTCAGTTTCTAAGATACTAGACCTTTTTTGAAAAACAATTATTCTATATGTTGAAATTTTCAAATTTTAATGTAGTAGTACAAAAATTTTAGGAAAAAAATAAGAAGTAGGTGTATGTCTGACCACCTTAAACACAATCAAATGATATAATTTTTTACAAGATTCTAGATATAAGTAGTAGACTCATGTATGGATGTGACACATATTTTTTTGTAATTTTTTTCCAAGTAAATAATTAATTATTATTTTTCTTCTACAACTTTTCCAAAATATAAAATCTCTCATGTCTGACCATGTTAACTTAGTCTAGACTTTATCAAATTGATTCTTTTTAAAAAAAAATTCTTGTGGTAGGAAAATCATAGGATGTGACACATGTTTTTTATTTCAAAAATTTTATACAGTTTGAAAGTTATAGCTATTTTTCAATAAGTCTATCAATCAGGACCAGAAAGATAACAAGTAGGTGTATGTCTCACCGTATTAAACTAAATCAAATGATAATATTTTTTTACAAGATTCTAGATAAAAGTAGTAGACTCATGCTCGAATGTGATGCATATTTTTTTATATTTTTTTTTTGAGTAATTAATTAACTATGATTTGTCTACTACAAATTTAACTGAATATAAAAACTCTTGTGTCTGACCACCTTAACTTAGTCTAAACTTCATCAAATTGAAAGAATTATTTATTATTATTGTATTAGGTGAAGAGTAGAATGTGATGTATATTTCAGATTTCAAAAATGTTATATTGTTTGAAAGATATAGTTGTTTTCCAAAGAGTCTATCAATCAGGACTTCTTTTTCACATCGCCACTTTTTGGCATACCATGATCCTACACATACCCTTACTTCCAAGTTGGTGACTTGGTCATGGTTCATTTAAAGAAAGAAAGGATTCCCAAGGAGAGGTATACTAAGTTGATGGTGAAGAAGATTTCCCCCTATAGGACTGTTAATAAGTGTGGCTCAAATGCTTATCATATTGATCTCCCTGCTCACATTCATTTATCTACAAATTTTTAATGTTGCAAATTTGTATGCTTATAAGGGTGTTGTAGATGATGATGATGTTCTTGTAGGTAAATCAAGTTCACAACATGAGGAATTGTTGAAGGATCTTTCCAAGTCATTTCCTTTGGAGATTGAATGTATATTGGAGAGAAGAGTGGCCAAAAAGACTCGAAAGCACACCTATTATGAGTACTTGGTCAAGTGGAAGTCTACACCATTAGAGGATGCTACATGGTTAACTCCTGCAGCCATTGAGAAGATTGTTTTTCCTCTATTAGACTTACCAACTCAAGGGACTTGAGTTCTTTTCTCCTAAGGAGCATGGTGTAGGGTGTTAGCCCATTTTCATGACAATGCAAAAATTCTTTAGAAAATGGCCTGCACCTACAAAAAATTTCATAATTGTACCAACTTTCCTCTAGTCTCTACAACTTTTTTCCTGTCCTTGGCTAAAACCCTAAGCAATAATTCAAAAATCTAGCCGTTGTAGTGAGAAAGCCCTAATTTACCCTGGTCTCATTCTATTTCGTTATTACCTTTTTGGCCACTTAAGTGATCATATAATGCATGTGCGCATTTATTTTCCCCGTTGGTCACTTATTCATTTATTCCTCAGGCAATTAGTCCTTTTGTTTGGTGATTTAGTGAATGCATGTTTGTCACTGGTTCGCTTGGTTCCCGACGGTTTTCATTTTTCTCTCAATGATTGGGCGAACACTGTGTTCGCGTAATATCCCATTGTCTAGCAGTTACCCAAAAATTTTAAGCGACCTGGTGAGTGGCTTGTTTTTCCTTCAGTCACTGATTCGCGAAGTGGTGGTTCCTCTATTTAAATGATAATACATGTGGACCTATGTCAGTGAGGTGGCAGCTAGTGATTGGTCGAGGCATTGCTGATTTAGAGATCCGTCAGTGGGGCTTGCAGTGAAGCCTTTTCAATCAACGGTTGGTGCATGATATTAAGGAATATTCTTCCCCTTCAAGATCATGCACCATTTATTGATTTTGAATCTGACCTGGACATGTCAGAGGGTCTTAACACTTGCAGTAGATCAACGGTGGGCATGTCTTCGCAAACGATATGTCAGATGCATGAGATCTTAAGACAACCATTGATTATTTTTATGATGTAATACTTTCTGATGGGTGGGTCCACTGCTAGGTAAGTTGATTTGGCGGTGCCTGATTGGTCCATGAGGTGATGACTGGGTAATATGTTGGTGGGTCTTGATATCCGGCGTGTTAACGGGTCCTGACCTTGTTAGAGAATCGATGAATGACGTAAGTTCTTATCGAATTTGTCAAAGGCTTGAGATTATGCAACATCCATTGATCTCATCTGGTGTCAGAGGGTTGTTAGGGTAGGGTAAGATTATTCATCCAACAGTGGGCGTGTAATTTGATGGAATCTTGCAGGTCTATGCGAAGATGAGACGATTGTTGATCTTCTTGATGCAGGCCCAGTTAGTTTGTCAGTCTTTTTGGTAGTCTGAAAAACGTCTGCTTTGTTCACCGGTTCACATGATATTTTGGCAAAGAGTCTAAAGACTTGGCAATTGGGCGAACAGTGTTCACGCAATCGCTAAATTTCCTGGCGGTAACATAAAGTTTTTCATGACCCAGTGAAAGTCTTTGGTCACCGATTTGCCAAATACTGATTAAAGGGTAAAGGTTTTCTGGAAATGGTAGGACCGTCTGATGATTCATCGCTGAGGTGTTGTGTTCTTATTCGCTGAGCTGGAGGATGATAAGGATTATGTCAGTGGGCTAGAAAGATTCTAAGGGATGCCAGTATGGATGATCGAGTAGTCGATGTAAGATCTTAAGGGATCTATCAGGGCTATGAGATTATAAGACCGTCGTTTGATCTAAAGCTTATGAAAAGTGGGTCCAAACATGTTGATTCATCATTGAAGTGCTCTATTTCATTGGTCCAAGTGTGCTGAGGTGGATTTATCTGTGGGGCCATAGTTTTTAAAGGAAATAAAGTGCCTGCAGTTCCGTGAAGATCATGTGGTTGTCATTATACCACTGAGGTAAGATGCTTGACTTTTAGCATCGCGGTATAATGACAACCATCGATTTTACTTAAAGCAATGTAAAGCACGTGGGCTCGGGAAAACTAAATAGATCTAACAACAGGGTTTTAAAGCTGATCAAGGTTTGAATATCGACTATCGATTCTCTACGGGTGCCATGAAAATAGCCGTTTCTTCTAGGGTTTGAATTTTTTAGGGTTTTCAGTGATAGAAAGGACTGAAATTGAGTGCAGAAGTGATTGGAGCTAGTAAGAAATGATTTTTTTGCTGCCGCAGTGTGGTCTAGGGTGTGATGATCGATTACAAAGATCTAAACCGTGTAAGGAATGAACAAAGAGTAGCTCGAGGCGTGTTGCAGGGTGATTGAATAGACTGGTTTTCATGGTGGATTTATGATCTTATGTACACTGTTATGAGAATTATCATAATTGGAGATCACTTTTTGATCTGTTCTTCACCAGGTTGCTTGGTTTTCCTCAAAGTGGAGTAATTTCTAATCTTTTGAATTGTTTTGGTGGGTGGAAACCCTAACCCTTACCATGGTTATATGTAGCTTGTTGCATCCTAACTTGTGTAGGATTCCAAGATAACCAGGGGTATATATGGTTGTAATTTTGACTTTGTAAGGGTTCTGAAATCATAGTTCCCAAGGGTTCCTTTTCAGTTCCATGAACAGTCCTTTTCCTATAGATTTTCTCTACTTCTCTGCATAAAGGGTGTTCCCTCTTTCCTTTTGGCTTTTGGAGAATACAATATAAGTTGTAACTTTTTGTCTTATGCATGAGATTCAATATGTTTCTACTATTATCAAATTGTCTCCATTTGAGTTTCAGACTTATTGATTGAAGCATCAAGGGTGTTTCCATCTTTCTATTTGCATTTCCTATGTGTCTGCAATAGAGTTATTTTCACAGAAACAACTAGGTCTAGGACTGGTTTTCAGGTGTGTATGAACTAGGGTATCAAGGCTATCTCATGTTTGTCTTCCAGTGGTTGCTGGTTAATGTATTTCTTGTTTATAGGTCTCTTCTAAGGGGATGGTTAAAATCCTTTGAATGGGTGATAACACATTTGGGTACACAAGTGGATTGTTAAAGTATGATCTAGTTGATGGTGTATGTTTGGTGTAAGACATTAGCATATTAGAGTGTATTGTTTTCTTGTCTCATAGCTCTTTGTTGCAATGATGTATTTGACTCTGCTACCTATTGGATAAGGCACTGGTCTATGAGAGACTTAGGGTATCTCAGGCACCCTTTCAACCCAACATCAAATCAAATTCCTTTCCCTTTCATGTTGGTAGTAGTAGTAGGAGGTCCTTTCTAGTCTTCAGACTCATTCTATGCAAGTAGGGCTATTGCATGTGAATTGGCTTCATTGGGGTACAAGTTACTTGAAGAGGTTTGAAGATTATTCCACAATAATCTATCTGTAGACCTATTGTTTATCTTAAGGTGTCTTGAGTCTGCAGATAAGGCAATACCCACCTGAGTGATGTGGAGCTCAAAGAAGAAGGAGGATTCCTTTTAATCCTCATCAATTGGATTGTTTTCTTGTCAAACTTGAGTGCCTGACCTGAGATCCAAGCCCATCTATTGATTCAAGTTTGGTCCTGCAAGAAAAAGCTCCAATATAGGGCACCCAAGATCTCACAAGACCTCATCTAGGATGTTCCTCATGCTTTTGGTTTGTTTCATTTTTTAATAAATGGAATGAATCTTAGGGATCATTCCTTCCTATTTTGAATCCTATTGTATGGTCAAGGATCCCATAGGCATGTCTATAAGCCTTGGGATGCCTTAGTCCATTAGGATCCTAGGTTGCTTAAGGATAAGAACGTTAGTGGTTTTGAGTCTTTGAGAATTTTTTTGATGTTTTCTTGTGTTTTGGTGCATTTAAGGGATTTATATCTTGCATCATCCTTTGTGATCACTTTGTAAGACTTTTGGTGCCACTTTGTGCATTTTTGTCAAAGTTGCACAAAATATGCTCGAGCAACTTTTCAAAGTTGCTTGAGAAGTTGAAATATTGGTTACCAATGGTCAAAACTATGCGGAGACTAGTTGGAAACCATTTTTTATTATATTTAAACTTTTTAAGACCTCTGTAAGAGGTTAGAAGTGAACATAAAGAAGTTTGCTTGCGAAACTAAATAAAATCTACCATTTTCCTATGTAAACTCATTGTGTACAGATGTGTACGAAAGAACTTGTGATAATAGTTTACATGTTTAGAAATCTTCTTGAATCCATGTTTTAATGGATTTGGTTTGGTTTTTATTGGTGTTGTGTAGACAAAGAAATCCATCGATTTGTGGAGACAGTCAGGGAAGAGGGTTTTCACCAGGCCTATCTCACAAATCAAAGGCTAACTTGCATTTCTTCTAGTGGAAAACCCTAATTATTTGGGAAATTCAAGTTAAGTGTATATTATTCATGTTTCCAAAATCAATCCACAGGAACTGGTTGATAAATAAATTTTCCATCGAGACCTAGACTGAATATCTCCATGTTTAGTTAGGATTATTGAAGAAAGGGTGTGCAATCCGAGGTGTTGGATGAAGTGAATAGTAGGAGTGTGTATTTCGAGTAACTAAATGACATTGTGAAGAGATTTGGGTATAAAGACATTGTTACCACCTATCGTTGTGTGCTTTGCATCATATTAGCACTTAGATTCATTCACAAGTGGTCTCATGGTATCTAGTCTTCTTTTCCCACCAAATTATTTATTACCTTTACTAATATTATAGACTATAATTTGACATGTCTTGAAAAACCAACAAAATCCATCTATTAGCTTCTTGCTTCCTTTCAAAACTATCAATCAAGTATAACTTAAGGTAATCATTTTAGAAATATTTAGTGCATAGGAAAATGCTTATTGAGGCCCTATTAGAGTGTAGATTCATGTGTTGGTGGTCCCATAGTATGCGCTCTTCTTTCCTCTCAAATTAATTCCTTACCTCTAATAATGTTATTAGGCTTATAACGCCCACTTATGATTGATATAAATTTAGAACTTTTCTCTCAAATACACTATTAAGTTAATCAATGATGAGCATCTTTAAAATATTTTTGACCAAGTGTATATATGTGCTTGGTTGATGTGATTGCCTTTAAACCCTATTTCTTGTTAACCACATTCTAATTTAGTTACAAAATACCTTACAATTCTTCATTATATTTTTATTTCATTGAAGGCATAAGTACTCGGGTCTATTCTACAAAGAGATTACATGTTAGCTAGTTTGGGAGGAAAATGCTTTTGGAGGCACTATTAGTGTTGAAATTCATGTGTGGGTGGTCCTATGGTATCTACAATTTCTTTTCCTCCCAAATTATTTATTTACCTTTAATTATGTTATAGCCTTTAATTTGACATATCTTAAAAAATAAACACAATCCATCTATCATCCTATTGTTACCATTCACAACTATCAATCAAGTATAGTTCAACAAAATAATTCTAGAAATATTTGGTCTATAGGAAAATTCTTTTTGAGGCTATAGTAGCATGTAGATTCACATGTTGGTGGTACCATGGTACATGCTCTTCTATCCTCACAAATTATTTCTACACCTCAAAAAAGGTTATTAACATTGTTACACCAACATTTGATATACCCACATTTTAAACCTTTTTCTCAAATTGATTGTTAAGTTCATCATTATTGAGCATATGCAAACCATCTTTGACCAAATGCGCACATGCACCTTTGTGTGTGTGTGTGTGCTTGGTTGATGTAATCACCTAAATACCATATCACTTGTTAGCCAAACACTAATTTAAATTTTTCACACCTTATAGTTCTTCGTGATAATTGTATAGCATTGAAGGCATATGTATTTGGATAGGTTATAAGAATAGATTACACATTGGTCCATACAAAAATACTTTTGGAGGCATTATTAGTGCTTATATTCATGTGCACAAGTGGTCCCATTGTATTTTCTCTTCTTTTCCCACCAAATTATTTATTACTTTTACTAATGTTATAGCCTCTAATATAAAATTTCTTGAAAAATAAACACAGTCCATCTATTAGCCTCTTGTTGCCTTTCTTAACTATCTATCAAGTATGGCTCAAAGAAATAATTCTATAAATTTTTGGTCTGTAAGAAAACACTTTTTTTTGACTTGATTAGCATGTAGATTCATGAATTTGTGGTCTAATGGTATGTGTTCTTCTTTCCTTGAAATTTTTTTATTTACCTCAAGTAAGGTTATCAACCATTTTACACCCACCTTTGATTTCTTGAAAGTGTGTGTGTGTGTACATGAGCATGTGTGCATGTGTGTATGTATGTGTGTGTGTGTTTGGTTTATGTGATAGCCTAAAAAACCTCTCACATGTCATCAACATACTAATTTAAGCTCACCGAACCTTATATTTCTTCATAATACATTTAGAGAATTGAAGGCATACATACTTGGGTCAAGTTGATGACTTCTTCAATTCTCATAGACAATTTCTTATCCACGTTTCAACTATCTAGATCAGTTTTTCTACAATGGCATTTAAACTTGTAAAATGGTTCAAATTTGAGATTTATGGCTATTCATGAAAAACCATTTGACAATGATAAATAAATTGATATTTTATCTAATGTGACCAATTTTCACGATAACCTAGTTCTCAATTTTAAAATTTTTAAACTTCATTTTTTCAAGAATCCTTACCAAAAAAAATTAAATCTTAAGTTATCAAGTGGTTTCTTGTTACAAGTAGTAGTTGCCGTTGCACCAAAAGATCAACCTGTTAATGCCTAATACAACCACTAGACTTATAGAAGACATAGGAGGTGGTTAAGCCATGTCATGAATCCTGATGGGAGTGCTGACCATTTTGCCAATAATCTCCTCCTCAATGTTAACCGAGGGGATTAGAACCTATGACCAAGCTTTGATACCACTTGTTACAAGTAGTAGTTGTCGTTGCACCAAAAGATCGACTTGTTAATGCCCAATACAACCACTAGACTCATAGAAGACACAGTAGACGGTTAAGCCATGTCACGAATCCCGAAGGGAGCACTAACCATTTTGCCAACATTTCTCAGTTATCAAATTTTTTCTTCTACTTATTGATGTATTATTTCCCATCGGGCCAAAATTCAAAGTAAAACATGCAACTAGGCAAAAGTTAAAACATGATCTTTAAAAGAGGTGAAATGGGTGAAATAGGGACAAGAGACTATACGAAGTGAAAAATTAATAAAATTAAAGTTAAAATAAAATAATTTCACTTTCAAAATCAGATATCAAAATGTACAAGTCTTTTATTTTTAAATTTAAAATCACAAGTGGAAAGTGAACTTGTGAGTTTCTAAAACTGAAGATAAATCACCAATGTTAACTTCAAAAGGTGAATACACTAGACGTAAAAAGTTGATGAAGTGACATTGTGAATAGTTAAAAGTTGAAGATAAGGATTATGAAAATTTACAAGTTACAAATACTTTTGAGATTCAAAAAGTAAATTTAGGTTACAAAAAGGAACCTTGAAGTGGGCAGCTGTTAAAAATTGTGAAATCCAAATTCACAACTCAAACTGAATTGCAAGAATTTATGGGATGTAAAAAGTGAATATGAATTTACTTTCTAAATTAAATAATACTTTCATAGTACTCATCCAAAAATTAGATATACATCATTCTTTTTCAATTTCTGACATATTTATCTATGTAACACCCTTATAAGATCTTTTTTAAGGCTACTTAGATATGATAATGGATAAGAGTATTCCTTCCATAATCTCTAAAGAACAACTAGGTTTAGTGTTGGCAAGGGAAGCCCCTAATGGTGCACTTGTTACACATGAGATCATGCACTCAATTTCCTAAGAAAATATTTTTGCAAATTTTATTTTGAAATTAACTATGGCAAAGGCACATGATAGTGTTAATTGGTTTAATTGGTTTTTTTTTCTAAACATTATCAAGAAAATTGTCTTTTCACAAAAATTTATTAAATGGATCTCTTTTTTCATCTCATCTCTTAGATTCGTAATTTTATTTAAATTCTCTCCAAGGGGATTTTTTCATTCATCAAGGGGAATAAGACAAGGAGACCCCCTTTCACCTTTCTTGTTGATAATTATGGCTAAAGGTTTTAGTAGAGCTATCAAAGTTGCCAATGGTATGGATATTTTGAAGTGAATCAAGGTTACTAGTGTTTCAAATTATTTCACTCATAAAATCTTTTAAAATGATACTCTTTTATTTGTTGAAGCAACAATGTCTAAATCAAGGGATTTTAAGAGGTTAATTTCATAATTGATGCAGGAGCATCCTGGGTGTAAGAGCAATCTTGCATCACCCAAAAATATTTTTGTTTTTGTATTCAATCAGGGCTATTTTGTGAAAAGCTGCTATTTATGGAAAGTTACTATTTTTGGTAATTTTCGTATGTGCTCAGGATGATCTTATTTCTTTCTTGGAGGTTCATTTTGGTCATATAAGTCTACCAGTAAAGTTTCATTGCCAGATCAAGTGTATATTGGAAGATATTGAAGATTTTCGGTATTGGCAACAGGGTACAGAAACTTTGAACTCAGTTTTGAAGGCTTTAGAGGCCCTGGATGAGGTCGAAAATATGGGTGATGAGCGCTTGCGCCGGTCAAGCCTGTAGAGCGCTTCGTGGCATTTCTGAAATGGGGTTATAATAGCCGAGTGGGTCAACTGGTGATGACTTATGGTCTTCGAAAGTTGGGCCACCTGAAATGGCAGAAAAAAAATTTCTTCAAAATTTCTGTTTGGGTTTCAAAGGTTATCTTGAGCCGACTATGATGTAATAAAATGTAAAATAAAATAATTCTAAGTTGGTCGGCCTTATTGGCTAAAATTTTGGAACCTTCCCAGGCGGTGTAAAATTGCCTATATAAGGAAGGCTGTATTATTGTCTTAGGCAGTTCAGAATAGTTCTGCGTAGTAGATCTGGGTATTGATTCGAGGCTTTGTCCTAAAGAATATTGTAAGGGAATGCCCATGTGGCTTTGCATATTGTAATTCTAAAAGTTTGTAATTCCACCTTTGTGGAGATAATAAGAAGCCAATTTTCTATTCTTGCATATTATTGTTGTTGTTTCTCTATTTCTGTTATGTGTTTGTGGCATTAAGGGGAGCACCCTTCATCAGGTGGTATCAGAGTAGGAGTTCTTGAGTATGTAAACAGATCGCCGACTGTGAGGCAGTTTGCACCAGGACCGTGGCTAGGGTTTCAGCGCGCATCACAAAAATGCCTCCACGAAGGGAACATGGCAGAAGAGCTGGTGTTGTAACACCTGAGGTTAGAGAGCTGCAGAGACAAGTGCGAGCATTACAAGAAGAGAGTCATAGAGGAATGAATCTTAATGTCAGAGACGAAAGCGAGGATGAAGCCAAAGAAGAATATCAAGAAGGAGAAGCTGAAATTGTGAACCAGGAGGAAGAAAGACTTTTTCGGGCGATTTTCAAGATTGGGAAAAGACCTAAGATTGAGGTTCCTACATTTTCTGGAAATCTTAACCTAGAGGAATTGATCGACTGGATCAATGAATGTGAGGAATATTTTGAGTATGAAGATGTTGAGGATCCTGATAGGGTCAAATTTGCGAAGGCGAGACTGAAAGGTCATGCGAAGATCTGGTGGCAAGAAATTCAATTGGAGCGAAGTAGAAGAGGGAAAGATAAAATCACAAGATGGGATTGGATGGTGGATAAATTGAAGCGACAGTTCATTCCTGTTGATTATGAGCTTGATCTACTAAAGAAAATGCAAAGTTTGAAGCAAGCAGGAAGATCTGTTCAGGAGTATACAGAGGATTTCTATCGACTCCTCATCAGAACAGGCCATGCAGAAGCTGATAAGGAGAAAGTTGCCCGATACCTTAATGGGTTAAGGCCAAGTATTCAGGAGGAGTTGAATCTGGTTCGAATGAGCAGTATTGAGGAGGCATACCAATTTGCCCTAAAAGTAGAGGAAAAGCTGAACAAGAAGTTCGAGAGAAGACAAAATGGAAGAGGTCACGGTGGATGATCTGGTGGACGGTCATATGGTGGCCGAAATGAAGATCTGAAAAGGAAGGATGAAGCCAGTAGCAGTCAGAATCAGCATGGAAATAATTCCAATCGCTTTCAGGATCAGAATAATAGAGATCAGAGAGGAAGAGGAAGAGGACAAGGATCTGGAAGAGGAGGCTTCCGTGGAACATGTTTTCACTGTGGAGAAGAAGGTCATAGGGCATTTGAATGTCCTCAGCGCCAAGGCAGAATAGACAGAAGAAATGAAGACCAGGCCAGAGTTGCACATGTAGATGAAGATGCCAGATCATCAAATTCTGAAGATGCTGAAAGAGGAGAAATATTGATTAATAGAAGAGTCCTATTGAGTGGTGAGATTGAACTTGAGCAAAGGAGGAGCCTGTTTCGCACCAAGTGCAAGTGTGAAGGTAAATGTTGTGATGTGATCATTGATAGTGGAAGCACTGACAATTTGGTGTCAGAAGAGATGGTGACAAAGTTGAAGCTCAAGAGACAGAAACACCCACATCCATATCGGATTGCTTGGGTACAGGATGACCACAAGGTCATGGTCAATGAACAATGCCTGGTGAAGTTCAAGATTGGTGGATACCAAGATGAGGTATTGTGTGATATCATATCTATGGATGCATGTCATATGTTGTTGGGTAGACCATGGCAGTTTGACAGATGTGTTGTACATGATGGTCGTGCGAATACCTATTCCCTGACAAAGGATGGAGTGCGGCATAAGCTAAAACCATTGAAGGAGACTGAAGAAAATGTATGTGGTAATGCAAGCATAACTTTTGTTGATGGAAGAAATTTCTTGCATGGTATGAGGCATGAGCATGTATGTTTTTCTTTAATTCCAAAAGCTGGTAAAGAGAAAGTAGAAGATGTTCCTGTAGAAGTTGCAAATTTGTTGAATGAGTTTCAGGATATTGTATCCGATAACGTGCCTCATGGATTACCACCGGTCAGGAAGATCAGTCATCAGATGGACTTGATCCCAGGAGTGAGTTTGCCGAATAAGGCAGCACACAGAATGACACCTGCAGAAAGTGAGGAGTTGAACAGACAAGTACATGAACTATTACAGAAAGGATTGATCCATGAGAGTCTGAGTCCCTGTGCTGTACCAACGGTATTAGCACCAAAGAAGAATGGAGAATGGAGGATGTGTACAGATTCCAGAGCAATAAACAAGATCACAATCAAGTATAGGTTTCCATTGCGACGAATGGATGATATTATGGACTGTTTGAGTGGAGCTGTGTATTTCTCAAAGATAGATCTGAAGAGTGGATATCACCAGATTCGGATCAGAGAAGGAGATGAATGGAAGACTCCCTTCAAGACAAAGGAATGACTATATGAGTGGTTAGTCATGCCTTTTGGGCTAACCAATGCACCGAGCACTTTCATGCGGCTCATGAACGAGGTTCTAAAAGAATTTTTGGGTAAGTTTGTCATTGTTTACCTAGATGATATTTTGATCTTTAGTAAGACATTGGATGAGCATATGATGCATATTCGTATGGTATTTGAGAAGTTGAGAGAAGAGAAATTGTTGATTAATTTGAAGAAGTGCAGTTTTGTGAAGAAAGAGTTAGTGTATTTGGGATTTGTAGTTTCAGCAGAAGGTCTAAAAATGGACCCAGAGAAGGTACAGGCTATCCTTGAATGGCCTACTCCAAGGACTGCTACTGAGGTAAGATCTTTTCATGGTCTAGCTATCTTTTACAAAAATTTTATCAGAAATTTTAGCAGTATTTGTGGACCCTTGACTGAAACAATGAGAGGGGATAGAAAAGAGTTTAAGTGGACTAAAGGAGCAGAAAAGAGTTTTCAATTATTGAAACAAAAAGTTACAGAACAACCTATTTTAGCACTTCCAGATTTCAATAAGGTGTTTCAAGTAGATTGTGATGCTAGTGGTACTGCAATAGGAGCTGTTATGAGCCAAGAAAGTAAACCTGTTGCTTATTTCAGTGAGAAGTTAAATGATGCCAAGAGGAAATATTATGTTTATGATCAAAAATTTTATGCTATAGTTCAGGCATTAAAGAAGTGGAGACATTATCTACTTCCTAAGGAGTTTGTTTTGTATACTGATCATCAAGCTTTACAATATTTGAATAGTCAAGAAAAATTGAATCAAAGGCATTTGAAATGGGTTGAGTTTTTGCAGAGTTATACATTTGTTTTGAAACACAGGAGTGGAAAGTCTAATAGGGTTGCAGATGCTCTTAGCATAAGGCAACTATTGCTGACAGAAATGTAGATTGAAGTGGTTGGGTTCAAGGAACTCAAGAATTTATATTCAGAGGATCCTAATTTTGGTGAAGCTTGGAAAGCTTGTACAGAACCTGTTACTCTAGACAGGACGAAATGGTTGGATTTCATCATCCAGGATGATATGCTATTCAGAGGGAGTCAGTTGTGCATTCCATGAAGTTCTATGAGGGAGAATCTCATCAAGGAGAAGCATAGCGGAGGATTGGCTGGACATTTTGGTTGTGACAAAACCCTTGGTTTGGGTAGTGAGAATTATTATTGGCCACAGTTGTAGCAAGATGTGAAGAAGTTTGTACAGAGTTGCAGAGTATGTCAGATGCAAAAGGAGTGAAGCAGAATATAGGGTTGTATCAGCCATTATCTGTACTAGAGAAGCCTTGGGAGGATATTAGCATGGACTTTATTCTTGGTTTACCGAGGACACAGCGGGGACACGATTCAATTTTTGTGGTAGTTGACAGATTTTCAAAGATGGCACATTTTATTCCCTGCAAGAAGACTAATGATGTTGTTCATGTAGCAGAATTGTTTTTCAGAGAAGTAGTGAGACTTCATGGTTTGCCAAAGACCATAGTTTCAGATCGGGACACTAAGTTTGTTGGATATTTCTGGCGTACATTGTGGAAGAAGTTGAAGACAGATTTGAAGTTTAGTTCATCACATCATCCACAGACTGATGGACAGACAGAGGTGGTGAATAGGAGCTTGGGAAATTTGCTGAGATGTTTGGTTGGAGATAAGCCAACAGAATGGGATTTGATTTTATCACAGGTGGAATTTGCATACAATAATTCTGTCAATAGAAGCACTGGTAAATCACCATTCCAGATTGTATATGGAAGTAGTCCAAGAAATGCATCTGAATTGAGGAAGATAGATAAAGGAGAAATAAGTAGTGCTGAAGCTGAGGATTTTGCAGAACACTTGAAGAACATCCATGAGGAGGTGAGGAAGCATATTACCAAGATGAATGCATAGTATAAGGCTAAGGCAGATGAGAAAAGGAGGTATAAGGAATTTTAGGTTGGTGATGAAGTCATGGTTCATTTGCGGAAGGAGCGGTTTCCAGTTGGTACATATAACAAGCTGAAAATGAAAAAGTTTGGACCATGTAGGATACTGAAGAAATATGATTCAGGAAATGCATATGAGGTAGAATTACCTACTGAGCTAAATATTTCGCCAGTTTTTAACATTTCAGATCTGACAGAGTATCATGAAGGAGGTGTTGAAGATGAGATCACAGCAGCACAGTGGAGTATTCCAGCAACTAGTTTAGACACTAAGGAGATCAAAGATATACTGGACAGTCATGTTGGCAGAAGCACAAGGAACATGACATATGAAGAATATCTGGTCAAATGGAAAGGATGACCTATTGAAGATTCATCATGGCTGACAAAGGAGGAGGTTAGCCGTCTTGGTTTTCCTCTGCACACCTGAGTCGTGATAGGGTCACTTCTCAAATTACCCCGGGTGTCTGATGCAGGAGCATCCTGGGTGTAAGAACAATCTTGCATCACCCAAAAATATTTCTATTTTTGTATTCAATCAGGGCTATTTTGTGCAGAGCTGCTATTTATGGAAAGTTACTATTTTTGGTAATTTTTGTATGTGCTCAGAATGATCTTATTTCTTTCTTAGAGGTTCATTTTGGTCATATAAGTCTGCCAATAAAGTTTCATTGCCAGATCAAGTGTATATTGGAAGATATTGAAGATTTTCGGTATTGGCAACAGGGTACGGAAACTTTGAACTCAGTTTTGAAGGCTTTAGAGGCCCCGGATGAGGTCAAAAATTTGGGTGACAAGTGCTTGCGCCGGTCAAGCCTGTAGAGCACTTCGTGGCATTTCCGAAATGGGGTTATAATAGCCGAGCGGGTCAACTGGTGATGACTTATGGTCTTCGGAAGTTGGGCCACCTGAAATGGCGAAAAATAATTTTCTTCAAAATTTCTGTTCAGGTTTCAAAGGTTATCTTGAGCTGACTATGATGTAATAAAATGTAAAATAAAATAATTCTAAGTTGGTCGGCCTTATTGGCTAAAATTCTGGAACCTTCCCAGGCGGTGTAAAATTGCCTATATAAGGAAGGTTGTATTATTGTCTTAGGCAGTTTAGAATAGTTCTGGGTAGTAGATCTGGGTATCGATTCGAGGCTTTGTCCTAAAGAATATTGTAAGGGAATGCCCATGTGGCTTTGCATATTGTAATTCTGAAAGTTTGTAATTCCACCTTTGTGGAGATAATAAGAAGCCAATTTTCTGTTCTTGCATATTATTGTTGTTGTTTCTCTATTTCTGTTATGTGTTTGTGGCATTAAGGGGAGCACCCTTCATCAATAATATATTGCTTCCTTAGGTTGGCCGATTAACAATTTCAAATTTAAAATTTTCTTCATGATTGTGCCCCTAATAGTTCACCAACAACTTGTAAGGTGTTGAAATTTCTCTATTGGAACTTTCCCCTAAAGTTACTTAACCATTCCATCTTTTCTAGGATTAGGAAACCATAACTTTTGGAAAACAATTATTGCTTTAATTTCGATGAAGATATTTGCTTGGAATTATAAATGGCTAACATTGTTAAGAAAAATAAAAATTACTAAATCAGTTCTCAATACCATTCCTATTTACCTAATGTGAGCACTTAAAATTCCCAATGATGAACACATATTGACTTCTAGGGTGTTATTATATCCTTTCTTTGCTCTGAAAATGTACACCAAAAAGACAAGATTCCCTTTACAATATGGGATAAAGTATGTCTTCCAAAGGATTTCAACGAGTATAGTTTTTAGGAAATATAAATTTTCAAAATAAATCTCTTGGAACTAAATTTCTTTGAAGACTTTATAAAAACCTATCCCTTAAATGGTGCAAATTAATGTTGTCAAAGTACTTAAACAACTCTTCTCTTGACATAATATTTATAGCTACATCCCTTCTTAAGGGTTTAAAAATGTGGAATTTCATCTCTTCTTGTATTTATATTATAATTCCTCACATCTCTTGGTTGGTTGATAATATAAATAGGGCCAAGTTCTATGAGAACTCCTAAGTCACAACTCACAAAACACTAAACTAGCCCCATAATTGGTTAGTACTTGTTCTTATTCAAATGTTTCTTTGGGGTATTCATGTTATGGATTATTTTTAAGTTTATTTTACATTATTTTCTCCTAAAATTTCAATATCAAAATTTGAGGGAAGTACCTCCTATTTATTAATTGATGAGATAAAGGGGCTCTATAGTGAATGGTTCATAAAGCACAACACTTTCTAAAGGTTTTACAAATGGGTAGCAATCTAAGTACCCTTAACCTTGGAAAAGCCTCCATGGTGAAGAGCACTGGAGTTGGAGAAATACTAGGAAAGGTGATCTCGAGGGAATCTCAAATGCTTCACCTATATGAGTATTAACTAGATGAAATAATTGCTAAGTGTTCAATTCATTCTCATGAGATACATGGGTTCTTGTGAACTATTACTCATGAAACATTGGTCAATCATTTGACACAAAAACTACAAAGTTGAAATTCTAACAGCAATACCAAAATTTTCTCTTATAGTTAAATAGAATTTAATTGATTTATTTCCAATCTCAAGTGATCTTGAAATAATTTATAGCTTGGATCTTAAAAAAGAACCATTTTCTACTCAAACAAGGATGATGGAATTATTTGGATAAAGTCCAAATATAGAAACTATAATCTAAAGGACAAATACAACTCTCTAATGAAAGTCTCCAATGATTTGTATCGACCCTCCAAACTTCTTTGGACCTCTGTCTGCCTCCCTAAATTTGGTTCATTTTCATGGCTCATGATTTAGTATTGTATTCTTACTAGTATGATATTAGATGGAATTGGTATTACTGCTATTGTTTCATGTGTCTTATGTGGGTAACTCATGGTTTCTACCAATAATTTCCTCCTTAATTGTTAACTTTCCCAAAATTTTCTGAAAGGGCTTCAACTGCATCTTATTGGAACTCCACTCTAAATAAGAATCTATCAAGGAATAGTTTCAATTGTCCTAATCTTTACATATCCTCTTTATTTTCTAGTATTTGGCTAGTCAGTACCTTCATTTTGATATGGAACCTAATTTTGCAAAGCAACAACAAAGTCTTCAAAAAATATTCTTCTTCCATAGATCAAGTGATTCACTTAATAGAGTGTTCTATATCTAAAGTTACTATGAGGTCTCTTTATGGACATATTAATAGCTTGAAATGTTTCACCTCTTTGGATAATAGTCTGCTCAAATGATAGTCTCTTCTAAAGATAGTGCCAATATAAAGCTCTATAATGTCTCCTCCACAAGAATGCAAAAGATAAAAAATAAAGTGGCTTTTGTCCACCATGAACATGCACAAACTCAACTTTGATGAGGCTTATAAGGGAAACCCTATCCATTATAGCATTAGAGAAGTCATTCAAAATTAATAAGGTGAAATCACCTTAGTAGTGTGTAAGAATTTCACAGATAGAACTAACAGAAAATTTGAACTAGAAGCTTCAGATCTTGGACTATATAAGGTTCTCAAACTAAACATGCAAGACTTAATCATTGAAGGGGATTCAATGTTGGTGTATAATGTTGTATTAAAGAATTTATGTACATCTTGGCATCTGAATTATCTACTTCAGCCAATTATGATTGAAATATAAATATTCAATTCATTTGAAATCTCTCATTGTTATAGGGAAGTGGATACAATAGCAATATAGTTGGTGAATCAAGCCTTAGAAGATGATTGCAACTTTAAAGAAAATCATGGATTTGAAATTTTTTTGTTTCTACTATTTGATCTTATTTTCAATTATGGTGTCCCTCTTCATTCAACCTTTATAGTATTGTACCTTCATTTTCTTCTTTGTATAGATGACTCTTTGTTTAGGTGAATTGTGCTCTTTTTTGGTGATGTCTATTTGTGGTGTACATGGATGAGGTGTCTTGGAATATCTTGGGATCTATTTCTTTCCTCACCTAGTACATGATTGTTCTCTTTCTTATGCATTAGAGATGGTTTTATTATGTTTTTTTTCCTTTTTAATACACTTGGGTGTTCTATGTATTTCTTATTTAATCATTCTTCTACTATAATGGTTTAAATATTTTTGCCTACCTTTTGATTCACAGCTTCATTTCCCACAAATGTCTTCTTTTTCAAATTTGAATTGGTTTTAAGATTTTTTTAATAAATTGTCAAAAGCCATTGAAGTATATTAATAGAAAGGGAAAAAATAAATAAAGTTAGAATGTATCAATGGAAAGCTCAAAATGAACCAGCCTACCACCCAATAATAAATATAAATTAGTTTTCAAAGTTATTAACCATCTCTAACATTTAGTTGTTCAAAAGTAAAATTGCGGAGTGTAGTTTCTGTTTCTTTTAGCCCACTTACACTTCATCCCTAATCAGAGGCCACTTGTTTCTTTTCAATGATCAATTATTTACAACTCTTATTCAATTCTTGATAATGGTTAGTAGAAGGTATTCATTTAAACTTGTCATTGATACTTACTTGGTAAAAGTAATTAAAAATAATTATTTCAAAAAAAATGGCTTAGAAGGAAATCATGCTACTTTTTGGTTTGTTGGATTCCAACTTGGGGAAGGAGTAATGCTTTGATTTGATATTCTTACAATATCTGGATAAACACTTTTTCTCCCCTCATTTAAAAGAGATCACAACAATTAGCATGTTCATAGCCACTCTTAAAAGGAAAGACGAGGTCACAGATTTTGTTTGAAGAGGTTGATTCAATAGATGAATAAGTTTCTCTAAGTCACCATCCACTATTTTTTATTTGTCAAAATAACTAAAAACATTTAAGTGGTTTTTATTCTCCAAGAGGGTTTTCCACTATTGAAATTTAAGTATCAAATTGTGTGATTGCATATTTAACTTGGCCCTATTTTTCATTTCAATTTTATACTACATTCAGCTTTAGAAAGTCAATTAAGTTATTTCAAAGTTGATACACTTCTAGTTTGAATTATAGAGCACTAATTAATCATCTCCCCCCACCTAAGAGCTCATTGTACTCCAAATTTTTTGAACTATGAAATATTTAGATTTATGAAATTAAACATAAAAAAGGAACCCAGAATAGTTACGTAAATGTATAATATAAATTATTAAGATTCTTTAAAATTTGATAAGTTAATATATAATAATTTGTACCCATATATGAGTTTAAATGTTTTTTTTTAAAGTAATGATTATGAGAAGTTAATTTTATTTATATGTACACATATCCAAATGAAACTATGAATTAGATACCAGTAACATGAACAATATAACTCTAAAAATCACAAGTATATATTCATTTAAAGGAAATACTTAAATTTAAGTAGCAAACATAAAGTGTGTATAATGACTAAAAATTTGTACCCATATACGATTTAAAATATCATTAAAATAAAGATTATGAGAAAATAATTTTAACCATATGTCCACACATCCTATTGTAGCTACAAATAAGATACCAATAGCATGAATAATTTACCTATAAGAATTACAAGTTTATATTCTTTTATAGAAAACTATTAAAATTTAGTAATGCAAACAAGTGCATATAATCACTTTGTACATAGAGAATCACTACACTGGATTCATTATTATAGATCTTATATATCAAAGGAAACTATTCTTTATAATGTATATATAACCTGATTAAAAAGTCAAATAGGCACTGGTTCAATTGTGGTTTTGCTAATAAGATTCTTTGTCTCAATGCTTGAGACACTAAATCCATCTCTTTCTTTGTACAAAAGTTGGAGACCTTTTGATAGAGCATATGCATGATCTTTACTAATTATTGGAACATTATCAAGTTTTAGATATTCGTTATTTAATTCCTTGTGTTTCACATCAATCAAAGAATTGAGATACTGCAATGCATCATCTTCTGTAGATCCAGGATTGTTTTTCAAATAACATGATATACATGATACTACTTCTCCATGATCTGCCTTAGCCTTGAAAAATACAATTATATTGTTTTAATTTCAAATTAACTACCTTTAAATAAAATTAATTTATTATATGCATCAAGAAAAATTATATTTTTAAATTTGAATTCTCTAAATTTATAGTATACCTTGAAAGTTCTTGTGTCGCCTCTTAATCTGAGTACTAAGCATAAGAGATCATTGAACTTTGAGGGATAATCAATTTCTTTTAGTATATCATTAGAAATGGGCACATCTAATGAGAGGATAGGTTGTCAGGTCACAACACGAGACCCTGAGCTTACTTTTCCATTCTCTAAGTATTCCTCCAAAGATGGTATATATCCCATATTAAGCCAAGTTGCTTCTTTCATGTACGCATCTATGTAAACTTCCCATTGAACAAAAACCAATATTTCAAATTTGTATTAATACTCAAATGTAAATAAATTATCCATAAAGGATTGTATAAAAAAACTCTCCAAATATCCATAAAACTTAAATAAGGTAAAATTAAAACACTTGTCATGATGTTAAAAGGAAAACTAAAATATATTTTAGTTAACATATTGATATTTAATTTTTATTAGCACTATACCTAATATCCTTAGATTAAACTGCCTAATATAGATTAATTGTTCCACCTCGCATGCTAGGTTTCCTATCGATGTGGGAGAAAGATAATCTTAACATATAGAAGCATGTTTCTTAATAAAATACTTATTAAAGATTAATTAAAAGTATGCATTATTTTAGTAGGAAATTGAATAGTGGATTCAATAAGTTTTCAGATTAAGCACATAAAGATTTGTTTTTAAATAAAATAGTAAAATAATTTTTGATTTGGTACTTTGAGTAATGATAGAATTTTAACACTACATATAAGGATTATATAATCAAATTTTGTATATGTTCATGGTCATTTTTCCTGCATCCTTTGTATAGTGATAAATAATATGATGTATTATATTTTTTTGAGTTTTTATAATAAATAGTTTTTAAACCATCCTTATCATTATATTGCTTAGATTATTCAGTTTGTAGTCAAATAAGAGATTTAGCTTCATGGAAAATACAAAAATCAGTTTGGGTGATCATAACTATCTAGGTTTATAAAGCTAGAGTTATTCAAACACCTCCTTTGGAGTTTTATACATTCAAAGAATGTTTTGAAGTGGTCTCATTATATATTTAATTCTTGCAATATAGATTTATTTTCCTAATGGTATATTTTGTTATGAAATACAATACCATGTCCTAGTTACGTTGAACTAAGATTCTTTACTTTTTTACCAGTAAACTTAAAACCACTATGGAGGGACTTCATGTCATGAATATTAACACAATGTATTTAATTAGAATTTTTAATTTTTAAATAGATTTTCTATTTTGAAATTATAATAGGATAAAAATTGTACAATATTCAATTCAAAATTTGTAGCTTTTATATTTTAAAAAAATATATGCATGGACATTTCTTTATTTGCATGTACTTATAAATGAAGAAAATGGGACTAGAATTTTTATGTGCTTATAAACCTAGTAAGAAAGCTTAGAAGTGTTACCTTAACTCTTAGTATACTACTAATTAGAGAATTTTGTCTCCATGAAGTGTTCCCTTTTATAAGTTTGTAGACCTGCACATCAATGCATTCGCCTTTGATTTGTCATTTGGTATCAAAGTATAAGTAGTGATGAAAGAGCTTGTAAAGCGGTCATTGATTCTCAATCGTAAGTGGTACTTCCATTGTAATACAACTAGTGAAAATGATGAAGGGTGCTCCCCTTAATACCACAAACACATAACAGAAATAGAGAAACAACAACAGTAATATGCAAGAACAGAAAATTGGCTTCTTATTATCTCCACAAATGTGGAATTACAAACTTTCAGAATTACAATATGCAAAGCCACATGGGCATTCCCTTACAATATTCTGTAGGACAAAGCCTCGAATTATTGCCCAGATCTACTACCCAGAATTATTCCGAACTGCCTAAGACAATAATACAGCCTTCCTTATATAGGCAATTTTCCACCGCCTGGGAAGGTTCCAAAATTTTAGCCAATAAGGCCGACCAACTTAGAATTATTTTATTTTACATTTTATTACATCATAGTCGGCTCAAGATAACCTTTGAAACCCGAACATAAATTTTGAAGAAACTTATTTTTCGCCATTTCAAGTGGTCCAACTTCCGAAGACCATAAGTCATCACCAGTTGACCCGCTCGGCTATTATAACCCCATTTCAGAAATGTCACGAAGTGCTCTACAGGCTTGACCCGCGCAAGCACCCGTCACCCAAATTTTTGACCTCATCTGGGGCCTCTAAAGCCTTCAAAACTGAGTTCAAAGTTTCTGTACCCTGCTGCCAATACCGAAAATCTTCAATATCTTCCAATATACACTTGATCTGGCAATGAAACTTTACTAGCAGACTTATATGACCAAAATCAACCTCCAAGAAAGAAATCAGATCATTCTGAGCACATACAAAAATTACCAAAAATAGTAACTTTCCATAAATAGCAGCTCTGCACAAAATAGCCCTTATTGAATACAAAAATAGAAATATTTTTGGGTGATGCAAGATTGCTCTTACACCAAGGATGCTCCTGCATCAGACACCCAGGGTAATTTGAGAAGTGACCTTGTCACGACTCAGGTGTGCAGAGGAAAACCAAGACGGCTAACCTCTTCCTTTGTCAGCCATGATGAATCTTCAACAGGTCATCCTTTCCACTTGACTAGATATTCTTCATATTTCTTGTTCCTTGTGCTTTTGCCAACATGACTGTCCAGTATATCTTCGATCTCCTTAGTGTCTGAACTAGTTGCTGGAATACTCCACTGTGCTGCTGTGATCTCATCTTCAACACCTCCTTCATGATACTCTGTCAGATCTGAAATGTTAAACACTGGTGAAATATTTAGCTCAGTAGGCAATTCTACCTCATATGCATTTCCTGAATCATGTTTTTTCAGTATCCTACATGGTCCAAACTTCTTCATTTTCAACTTGTTATATGTACCAACTGGAAATCGCTCCTTCCGCAAATGAACCATGACTTCGTCACCAACTTGAAATTCTTTATACCTCCTTTTCTCATCTGCCTTAGCCTTATACTGTGCATTCATCTTGGTAATATGCTTCCTCACCTCCTCATGGATGTTCTTCAAGTGTTCTGCAAAATCCTCAGCTTCAGCACTACTTATTTCTCCTTTATCTATCTTCCTCAATTCAGATGCATTTCTTGGACTACTTCCATATACAATCTGGAATGGTGATTTACCAGTACTTCTATTGACAGAATTATTGTATGCAAATTCCGCCTGTGGTAAAATCAAATCCCATCCTGTTGGCTTATCTCCAACCAAATATCTCAGCAAATTTCCCAAACTCCTATTCACCACCTCTGTCTGTCCATCAGTCTGTGGATGATGTGATGAACTAAACTTCAAATCTATCTTCAACTTCTTCCACAATGTATCCCAGAAATATCCAACAAACTTAGTGTCCCAATCTGAAACTATGGTCTTTGGCAAACCATGAAGTCTCACTACTTCTCTGAAAAACAATTCTGCTACATGAACAGCATCATTAGTCTTCTTGCAGGGAATAAAATGTGCCATCTTTGAAAATCTGTCAACTACCACAAAAATTGAATCGTGTCCCCGCTGTGTCCTCGGCAAACCAAGAACAAAGTCCATGCTGATATCCTCCCAAGGCTTCTCTGGTACAGGTAATGGCTGATACAACCCTATATTCTGCTTCATTCCTTTCACCATCTGACATACTCTGCAACTCTGTACAAACTTCTTCACATCTTGCTGCAACTGTGGCCAATAATAATTCTCCCCAACCAAAGCAAGGGTTTTATCACGACCAAAATGTCCAGCCAATCCTCCACTATGCTTCTCCTTGATGAGATTCTCCCTCATAGAACTTTGTGGAATGCACAACTGACTCCCTCTGAATAGCATATCATCCTGGATGATGAAATCCAACCATTTTGTCCTGTCTAGAGTAACAGGTTCTGTACAAGCTTTCCAAGCTTCACCAAAATCAGGATCCTGTGGATATAAATTCTTGAGTTCCTTGAACCCAACCACTACAATCTGCATTTCTGTCAGCAATAGTTGCCTTCTGCTAAGAGCATCTGCAACCCTATTAGACTTTCCACTCCTGTGTTTCAAAACAAATGTATAACTCTGCAAAAACTCAACCCATTTCAAATGCCTTTGATTTAATTTTCTTTGACTATTCAAATATTGCAAAGCTTGATGATCAGTATACAAAACAAACTCCTTAGGAAGCAAATAATGTCTCCACTTCTTTAATGCCTGAACTATAGCATAAAATTCCTGATCATAAATAGAATATTTTCTCTTGGCATCATTTAACTTGTCACTGAAATAAGCAACAGGTTTACCTTCTTGGCTCATAACAGCTCCTATTGTAGTACCACTAGCATCACAATCTACTTGAAACACCTTATTAAAATCTGGAAGTGCTAAAACGGGTTGTTCTGTAACTTTGTGTTTCAATAATTGAAAGCTCTTTTCTGCCCCATTAGTCCACTTAAACTCTTTTCTATCCCCTCTCATTGTTTTAGTCAAGGGACCACAAATACTGCTAAAATTTCTGATAAACTTTCTGTAAAAACTAGCTAGACCATGAAAAGATCTTACCTCAGTAGCATTCCTTGGAGTAGGCCATTCAAGGATAGCCTGTACCTTCTCTGGGTCCATTTTTAGACCTTCTGCTGAAACTACAAATCCCAAATACACTAACTCTTTCTTCACAAAACTGTACTTCTTCAAATTAATCAACAATTTCTCTTCTCTCAACTTCTCAAATACCATACGAATATGCATCATATGCTCATCCAATGTCTTACTAAAGATCAAAATATCATCTAGGTAAACAATGACAAACTTACCCAGAAATTCTTTCAGAACCTCGTTCATGAGCCGCATGAAAGTGCTCGATGCATTGGTTAGCCCAAAAGGCATGACTAACCACTCATACAGTCCTTCCTTTGTCTTGAAGGCAGTCTTCCATTCATCTCCTTCTCTGATCTGAATTTGATGATATCCACTTTTCAGATCTATCTTTGAGAAATACATAGCTCCACTCAAACAGTCCATAATATCATCCATTCGTGGCAATGGAAACCTGTACTTGATTGTGATCTTATTTATTGCCCTAGAATCTGTACACATCCTCCACTCTCCATTCTTCTTTGGTGCTAATACCGCTGGTATAGCACAGGGACTCAGACTCTCTCGAATCAACCCCTTTTGTAACAACTCATGTACTTGTCTGTTCAACTCTTCACTTTCTACTGGTGTCATTCTGTGTGCTACCTTGTTTGGCAAACTGGCTCCTGGAATCAAATCCATCTGATGACTGATCTTCCTTACCGGTGGTAATCCATCAGGTACATTATCAGATACAATATCCTGAAACTTATTCAACAAATCTGCAACCTCTACAAGTACATCCTCTACTTCTTCTTTAAGAACTTTTAAAATTAAAGCAAAACACACATGCTCATGCCTCATACCATCTAGAAATTTCCTTCCATCAACAAATGTTATTCTTGCATTACCACATACCTTTTCTTCGGTCTCCTTCAATGGCTTTAGCTTATGTCGCACTCCATCCTTTGTCAGAGAATAGGTATTCGCATGACCATCGTGTATAGCACATCTATCAAACTGCCATGGTCTACCTGTAATACCCCAAAAATGGGCTATAAGTTCATTAACCTCCTATATCATCAAATCATATGAAATCGACATCAAAGTCCTAATCTAAGGCACATCTAAACATCATCAAATCTAATTGATTATCTTAAATTTTGCATTGGAGAATATTCCTAGTAATATTCCTAATTATCTTAATTATCTTTAATTTTATAATTATTTGGCAATAAATCACATTTATCCTAAAAATTTGATTAATTGAATATTTTCATATTTAATTAATTAGATTTAATATTTGCCACTTAATTATGTAATTAAATTTAATTCTATCTATTATTAATTGTATTATTTAATTTTGACAATAAATCAAAATTCCTATCTTTAATTGATTAAATTCTTATTTAATTAATTAAAGCATGTTGTCATTATTTAATAATATAATTTTTAATAAAAGTTTGAATAAATAGTTAATTAACCCATAAATTAATTATTTATTTTCAAAAATCAGTTGAGTTGAGGATAAATCACTTTATTTATTTATTTAATTCTTAATTACTATGCATATTCAAAAGAAACAGTTAAACTCCAAATCAGAAAATCAATGCAAGTTATTGACTTTTTGGAACTCGACATCCTTTTGGAGTTCAAAAAGTTGATCTAAACTCTAATTTGAGTTAAAAAGCTGTTTTTGCATGTTTTTGCATGATTTTGAGAATTAACTATCTTTTATGATCAGATAACTCAAAAATCAAGATGAGTTAATTTGAGTGATTTATGGCTTTTATTCATGCACCTCCAAAGCCCTGGATTTCTATAAATTAAGGCTTTAGCTCTTCACAAATCATCTCATATTTTGCACAATCACGCTGGAGAATTGGAGACTGAGGAATCAACTTGCGAATTCAAAGCTTTGTGAGATCAATCTTATTTTTTTTGCATTCATATTACATATCATTGTTAGATTCATAGCATATCAATTTTCAATAGCATTCATAGCATATCAATTTCATTTAGCATAGATTTCATATCAGTTTTTACAATTATTATTGCATAGAAAAATCCAAAAAATAGCTTAATTGCATTTATTCCATATCCATCTTTTGCATTCAAATCCTTCATTTAGGTGTCGTCTAGGTCACTGATCTTGATTACAATCTGAGAACATTCATCTCGCACCTATTAGAAGGCAGTAAATCGCTTGGTTAGATAGCTTTCAATTTTGCATGATTTTGATTATAGCTAACCTCTAATGTTTTACTGAGTGTTGTGTCTACAGATCAGGTATAATTTTCACACACACATTTCTGGCGCCCACCGTGGGGCAACCCACCTTTGCATGCTAGTTTTGATTTTTTTGGGAGCTAAAACCCCAAAGTTTCAAAGATTTAATTTTATCTCCCAAACGGCTTGGAATTTTGATCTGAAATTTTTTTTGCAGGTTGGTGACATGTCATGAAAGCTACAGTAAAAAATTTAGAATTTTCTGAGATGTTTTGAATTTTTAATAATTTTTTCTTGAAATTCCGGAAAAAATTAATATCTGACGCAAATCAGCATATTTTTCAAAAAATTTTATATTTTCGGAAAGCTCTTTAAATTATACAGGGGGTCCATTCTTTGTGTTTTAAATTTGGACATGATATCATAGCTCAAATAGTCAATTTACAAAAACTGGTCTGTTTTGATAAAATGGGTCTCTAGGGCACAAATGAAGAGGTTTTTCTAAAATTTTTGCATTTTTGGAAAGCTCTCTGTTTTTTAGCAGGGGTCTCTATTCTGAATTTCTATTTTTGTGGCCAAAATCATATCAAAAAAATTAGATCTTGTTGACTAGGTCAAATGCAAAAAAAAAAATAAAGTTTTGTGATGGGTATGCACATAATAATTGATTTTTAGAGCTAACCCTATGGTTTTCATAAGTTGAATATATTTTGCATATCTTGTTTGCTTGTTTGCTTGTTGGAGAGTTCGTCACTTGCTTGCATGGAAAAGCTCAACAAAAATTGCTAAAAATCAAGCAAAATCTACTAAGTGCGTTGCAAGGATCCCAGGTATTCTCCTTCATCTAATAATATTTTGATTTGGGACTTAAAATAAATCTCTTATGTGTCAAGCTTGTGTGCATCTTTTCATGCTTTTGATCTATTTCTACACACTTGCATAATTGATACTAGGTTGTGAACCCTTAAGGATTCATTAAGTAGTCTTAGAATACTTGTGATTGATCTTGATTGCTATCTTGGGTTATTGGACTCGCTAATCCGCCGGCCCCTCATTTCCGCCCCGTGGTTGCAATCTCAGCGCCATAAAGGGGAGGGGTCAACAGGACAGAAGCGTTAAATGTTCCACTTGGCAACCCTTTTGTGCTTTTAGGAACTCACTTGTTTTCTAAGTTGGGGACTCATTTTTAGCTTGTGTGAGGTGTTAAGTGTTCCACCTTGTGGACTCATCTCATATTTGCTTTAAGCGTTAAGTGTTCCTCTTTCTACTTTTTGAATGCTTTTGGTAGATTTACTTTCAGAACATATATCTGTGCTCACATAGTAATTAGGCCCTATGAACACTATTCGTGATTCTTGAAAGATTGGATTCCCAGCGAAATCCTTCTTGATGACAGAATCCTTGTAGGTAGGGAGGATACTTAGTGCGTTTCACATTCAACTTGGTTAGTGCATCTTCTCTTATTGATCGACACATTCTCTCTCCGGAGAGGTTGATAGATCACGTAGGGTTGATATCACAAGCTTTGGTGAATCAAAATTGGTTAGTGCATCTTCTCTTATTGATTGATACATTCTCTCCCCGGAGAGGTTGATAGATCACGTGGAGTTGATATCACAGACCTTGGTGGAACAAAACTTTGTCTTAGCGTGTCGGATTAATCTGCTTGCTTTGTTTGGGTTAAAAGTGAAGAGGTGTCAAAACCTTGAATCTGGAGCCAAGTCCCCTTGTGGTATAACTCTGTGAGTCATCTTTAGAGAGGGTTAACCGTAGCGGACAATCCCTTCACAGGGCAAACTGCGTTGACGGAACCTCAAGCGGTCATAGCCATTTTCGCCGTGGTAGTGACAGCCGCTATATAAATGTCCTTGTGGAAGAAATCTCCACGGGTATGGTTCATTGTTGGGTTGTCAGATCTCCCTAGCAGCTCTTGAAGATTAAGTTCTCAGACTGTGTCAAAACCCTGGTGCGCCGGGATTGGAGTTCACCCCTTTGAATCATAAAAGTTGCAGAGTCAAACCATTACTAAAAACCTTAGAGAGGCCATTTTTTCATTCTCAGGTATATGTGTGTTATTGCAAAACTTTTTCAGAACATACACAATTAGTACTCTCAGGGATTAGCACAATTTGGTCACTTGATTGTTCATGTGCAAGGTTGCTTTTGCCCTTGTTCATTGTTTTCAGACATGCTTGGAATCACTTGCTTGCTGTTCTGCATGCTTATTTATCTACTTGGCTATTAAAAACAATCAAATCTGGTATAACCTTCAAAATCTGGACAGTACAATTTGCAAACAATCCAAAACTGAAAACCTTACATTTTGCAAAAATTGACGTAAAATCTTTTCTGGAGTCAAAAGTCATTTCAAGAAGTCAAAAGTCGTACGAGTTTTGTCAAGTGTCATTTCAGTATTACCCAACTGTCGTTTGAGTTTAGCAACTGTCATTTCATAGACTACCCAGTGTCGTACGAGTCTGCAGAGTGTCGTTTGGAAAAATTTGAGAAAGTTGTCAGAAATTGTCAAATTGCAAGATATCCAATGTTTCCAGCCTAGTTCCAGAATCTGTCAAAAATATCATTGTGTCAGGAACAGAGCAGTAGCTATTGAGCATTCTACCATTTTCTGAGTTTGATCTTTTGAATCCGATCTAGTCTTCTGTTTGATCAATTTGAGTCCTTTTTATCTCGTGTCAAAACCTTGTCATAACTATCAATCTTTAATCAATCAATCTTCAAAAACAAACTAAGTGTTGAGAACTCGTGTCCGCTATCTTTTGGGCGATCTATCCCATACATCCAGGGCACAGTTTCCTTCACCCACATCTCATCAGATCTTCAAAACTATCATAATCTTGACAAGGTTGCGCCATCCGATTTTCTCGAATCAAATTGTTCTTCAGTTGTCTTCATCCTTATCTTCTGTTTCATTCAAAGTTAATGGTGGAGACCAGAGCTTCTTCACACAAGAAATCAGAAGAAACATCTCAGAACTTACTTTTGACCAATACCCCGGGTCCAACTCTTGAACAACTCATCAAGTCAGGTATCTACGAAGACGACGGTCTCGGTAACTTTCGATTAAAAACTGGTTACATACCTCTTCTATCAACTCACAGAGGTAATCAACAAACTCCTCCTCAATCTATTCCAGGGAGCCCAAAAACTCCTATCATGTCTCAAGCAGGGACAAACCATGGTTCTCTAGGAGGAGGATCCCAGGGACACCATTCTCAACATAATGCCGACCAAGACCCTACACCCTCTGAAATCCATCGGTGTCAGAATGATGATGAATTCAAAAGAATGATGAGGCATTTCTTGAAAATGGATAGAGAGGCATACTTTTTGCAATTAGCCCAAGAAGGAGCTAAACTTCCTCCTCACTTCAATGTCGAAGATATCATCACGCATGAGGAAGAAACTCCGATGACGGCCATAATGAACCAGCTGCACGCTATGCAGGTCAAAATGAATAAAATTGAGAAAGAGAAGGAACCCAAGGAATTCTCCATGGAGGCCCTTTGTCCTTTCCCTTTTGACAAAGACTTGTATATGCCTCCATTCCCAAAAAGAGTGGAGATACCAAAGTATGACAAATATGACGGGCACTCTGATCCTCAAGATCATGTCAGAGAGTTTTGTACACAATCCATGGAATTCATGCATGAACCGACTTATCTAATGCGTCTTTTTCCTAGATCCTTGGGAGGAGCATCCATTCAGTGGTTTTCAAGATTACCTTCTACGATCAAAACTTTTGAGGAATTGATTAAATTGTTTTATCAACAATATTCCTACAATATTCAACATCCGATTACCATGATCGATATCTGTAACCTCAAGCAATATCCAGGGGAATCATTCCTAACTTTTCTCAAGAGGTGGCGAAAGAAGTTTTCTTTATATGCTAGACCAATTCCCGAAATGGAGAAACTTGAAATCTTTATCAATAACCTTGTTCCAGAGCTCAACTATCCATTGCAAATGCAAGATCATGTATCTTTTGATAAAATGGTGGATAATGCAATCAAGATTGAGAAAGTACTTATCAAGAAAGGAGAAATCACACTTCAAAAGGACAAGTCTGAATCGGGATCTAGCTCAAAAGATAAAAACAAGACTTGGAATAGAAACAAAGGTATCGTCTCTGACGGTGTTGTTGACACTATCCACACCCCATCAAAGGCACCGGCCTACAATCTCACCCTTGCCACCAAAGCCATTGAAGCTTCAGAGCAAAAATCTGCTGAACCATCTCCAAAGAAGCCATTCAAACGATGGGATAATAAACGAAAGTTTACTCCCCTAGGAGAATCTTTGGAATCTGCTCTGAGGACCCTGATAGCTGATAACATGATCTCTTTACCACCAATCCGAAAACCTGATCCGGATCCAAAACCATGTTGGTGGAAAGATAATGAATTTTGTGCTTTCCATCGAACTAAAGGCCACAGAACTAATGGATGCTTCCATTTGAAGCATACCATTCAAGACTTGATAGATCAAGGGGACATCACAATCGATAATCCTACCAGCAATAATGATCACACAGCATTTACAGAACCTTTTCCACAACATGGCAAGGGAGTTTCCACTTCTCAGCCTAACATGGGGGCAAAAGTCAACTATGCCTACCCTGGAAATGATGCTGTCATCAATATGGTGGAACCATGCCTCTCTGAGAGCTGTAATGTCATCACGATTGTACGAAGAGATAGAAATCATTCCTCAGCTAATGCAGTTACCAGATCACAAGCTCAGACGCATCTGAAAGGACAAACACCAAATTCATTTGATGTCCCTAAGATACCTTTCAATCTCACATCTGCTTCTAAACAGAAGGTTGCCTCGAAATCTTCCAATCCAAAGGATACTAGACCTACATCTTATAGCATCGTACAACAACTCCAGCATACCAATGCCAAAATCTCTATGTTTGAGTTACTTCGAATATCTCCAGCTCACCGAGATATCCTAGACAAAGCTTTGCTCAGCTCTAATGTTCCTGATGATCTAGATCTAGACAGGTTCCAAACTATGGTTGGTCATCTAACATCTCCGCAATATATCTCCTTTTCAGAAGAGGATGACAACTCCCTAAGTCACCCACATAATCAGCCCTTGCACATAGAAGTCTTGATCCAGAACCGTCGAGTCAAACGTGTGTTGATAGATGGGGGCGCAGGCCTCAACATTTGTTCTTACAACTTAATCACACAGTTGGGATTCTCAGAGATGGCTATTGATCCTCGAAAGAAGATCACCATAAAAGCCTATGATGAACAAGAAAGAGCTTCTAAAGGCACCATTGTCTTGCCCATCCGGGTGGGTCCAGTCATCAAAGATACCACATGTCAGGTGCTCGATCTACCATTGGCTTACAATATCCTTCTAGGGAGACCCTGGATACATGAAATGCAGGCTATTCCTTCAACATACCATCAATGCTTGAAATTTCCCTATGAAGGAGTGGAGGTTACTATCCCAGCTGATCTGAGTACAACTTGTAATACATTGAAGGAAAGTGCCGATAAACTTGTTCCCAATAACAGAGAATCTTCCATCAAGCAACAAAATGTGGCTTCCACATCTAAGATGGATGACATTGCTAAAGAGATCAATATCAAAGAAAATGGGATGGGAGAATACACTATAGAGCCAGTCTTGTCTCTGACATCTCTCCCAATCTCACCTAAGTCATATGGCCAATCCTTGAAGCAGTCTAAATCAGAACCTAAGGAACCTATGGAAGCATACAAAAGACATTTTGTGGTGGAGCAAGTATCTAAACAAGAATTTGAAGAGGATGAAGCTGTGCTGGCATGGCTATATAAAGAGGATTCTGAATCTAAAATTGTTCAACCTAGTGAATCTATAGCACCTACAGTCCCTTCTAATTCATATGGTCCAGGAAACAAATTGATAGCCAAGATGGGATATTCTGGTCAAGGACCTCTAGGAATTAGGGGAAAGGGTCTTGTGACCCCCATTTCACATATTGGTCGAGCCAAAAAAGATAATGGTGGCATAGGGTTTAAGAAGAAACCCTATCATCTCAAAGGTGGTTGTTCTCATGTCATAGAACAAATTGCACCAGGAGAACCCCTTCTTAAGAAAGAAGAAATAGAACCCTCTGATGATGATTCAGATAGCTCTGAGCTTATCCCCTATGAAAAATTGCCTAAAGAGATCAAAGATCTTCTTGATGATACAGATGATCCTATCAGAAGAATTAATGTAGTAGAAACACAAGAACCTACTGTAGTGCAAGAGATAGTTGTACCACAAGAACCAACCAATCTCGAAGGCAATCAAACTGATCGAGAAGCAGGGGGTAGTTATTCTGACACTGATTCCCATGAATATGAATTCAAGTCAGAGACTGAGGGTAATCCTTCTTGGGGTATTCATCCTGATTTCACGCACTTTCTAAGATTTCCTAGAGATTCTGAATCAGAAGATGAGTCAAATGATTATGAATGGGGTGCCATTCCAGAAGAAGATGAGCTTATAACAGAGAAATCTATTGATGTTATTCACCAATATGTCTCTCAACCCAACGTAGGTCTAGAGCGAAACAATGAACTTAACGTGTCTGATCCACCTATGGCTGAAGAGGACTCCTATGATGATGTTGAGCCTATTCACGAATTGAACATTCTGAGCTGTAATATCACCTTTGAACTTGAGCATCAGGTTAGGACCAATGATGACATATCCACATCCGTGAACACCATATCCCAAGCCTTTCCCACTTTGACTATCCAACGCCCTGATCTTATCGACCAAACTTCCACCAACCCAAACCATGGTATGTATACCTTCCCAAATGACTATGCCCTTGCCTGCTACCTCAATGCAGTTGAGCCTATGAGTACTTCCATCAGTGAACCGAGTGTCAGCATGACCGAGTCGGACATCAAATATCTTAGTCAGAAAAACAAGAGTAAAAGGAAAAAGAAAAAGAGTTCTGAGGGTGAAAACCACTTTGTGGCAGTCTCAGAACCGACAAAAGTAAAAAGAAAAGACGTATCTGAAGGTGAAAACCTCTTTGAGGCACCTAAGGATGAGATATTTGATGTCCTTCCAAGTCATTTACAGGATAGATCTCCAGTTCTGATTGAGCCAACTCAATCCATCAATTTGGGTACAACAGAGGAACCACAATTGGTACATGTAGCACAATCTCTATCAGACGAAGAGAAACAAAACTTCACTACCTTCTTATCAGAGAAAAAGATCAACTTTGCATGGAAATATTCAGATATGCCAGGATTGGATCCCAATCTCATTATGCACCATCTATCCATTGCTCCCGGAGTAAAACCAATGAAACAAAAATTGAGAAAGATGCATCCTCATGTTGCACTCTTAGTCAAAGCAGAACTAGAAAAACTCCTAAAAGCTGGATTCATCCGTGTCATAGACTATGCTGAGTGGATTTCCAACATTGTACCTGTTTCCAAACCAGATGGTTCAATCAGAGTATGCACGGACTTTAGAGACGTGAACAGAGCATGCCCTAAGGATGATTTTCCACTGCCTAACATTGATATGATAGTGGACATGACTGCGGGCTATGAAATATATTCCCTTATGGATGGTTTTTCTGGATACAACCAAATCAAAATTGCTCCAGAAGATCAAGAGAAAACAGCTTTCACATGTGCGTGGGGAACTTTCTGTTGGAATGTTATGCCATTCGGACTCAAAAATGCTGGAGCTACATATCAAAGAGCAATGACATCTATTTTTCATGATATGATGCATAGAACAATGGAGGATTACGTAGATGATACCTTGGCAAAATCCATGATTAGAACTGAACATCTAACAGACTTGAGCATGATCCTCGACAGAATGGAAAAATTTAGTCTTCGACTAAATCCTAAAAAGTGTGCTTTTGGAGTCACTTCTGGAAAGCTCCTAGGATACATCGTCTCCAAGAAAGGCATTGAAGTTGATCCAGCTAAGGTCAAGGCTATAATAGAGATGCAACCTCCCACAAATATCAGTCAAATGAGGACGTTGCAAGGCAGAGTTCAATCTATCAGAAGATTCATATCACAGCTAGCAGACATCTCACAACCTTTTACAAAAACATTACATAAAGGTGTGACCTTTGCATGGAATGAAGAATGCGAGAACAACTTTAAACATATCAAGAAGTATCTATCAAATCCACCTATATTGATGCCTCCTATTCATGGGAAGCCATTAATATTATATGTCTCCGCAACAGATACATCACTGGGGGCATTGCTAGCACAGCATGATGAGAACAAGAAAGAAAGAGCCATCTACTATATCAGCCGAACTTTAGTGGCCTATGAGAAGAACTACTCAATGATAGAGAAGGCATGTCTCGCTGTGATCTTTGCATCACAGAAATTGAGACACTATATGTTAGCTCATACTACTCATTTGGTAGCTAAAATTGATCCACTGAAATATCTCCTAAGCAAAGCTGCCCTCACAGGTAGACTAGCTAAATGGGTCATGCTCTTGAGCGAATTTGACATTGAATATGTTGAAAGAAAAGCTATCAAAGGACAGGTCATTGCTGATCAGTTAGCTGAAGCACCACTGTTTGATGATACACCCATGCAAATGGAATTTCCCGATTCCTCTATCATGCACCTCTCTTCTAGAGCATGGCGATTATTCTTTGATGGCTCCTACACACAGAATGGATCCGGCGCAGGCATATTGTTCATTACTCCTCAAGGATACTCGATACCCAAAGCATTCAGATTAAAGTTTCCTTGCACAAACAATATTGCTGAATATGAGGCACTTCTCAATGGTATGAAAATGGCAATACAGTGGAGAGTTACAGAGATGCACATTCATGGAGACTCACAACTAGTCATCCACCAGGTCAATGATGTGTACCAAACCAAAGATGAAAAGCTCATTCCTTACAAGAGAATGGTCGATGATCTAAAGAAATACTTCATCTCTATCACATTTGAGCAAATACCCAGAATGGAGAATAAGGCTGCTGATGCAATGGCAACATTATCTACTCTTTTACAACAGCCTGAACATGAACTACGCTACGAGTTCCTGGTGGAAGCCCTATCCTATCCTGCATATGACTCCCCTGAAACCCGCATGATCTGCACTGTTGTAAGTTATGACTCATCTCGCTACAAAAATTTGTTCTCCTATCTCCACGACCAAATCATCCCTGAGTCCTTTAACCGTTTTGAGAAACGAAACCTTATCCGATCCGCATCCCGATATGTCATCATTGGTAATGATCTGTACAAACGAGGTCTAGATGGTACACTGCTTAGATGTTTAGAACAAGAAGAGTCTCAACGTGCATTAGAGGAAGTCCATGAGGGTATATGTGGGTCACACTCGAACGGGTTAACGTTAGCTCGAAAACTTATTAGGGCTGGGTATTATTGGCCTGAAATGGAAAAAGAAGCTATTAAATTTGCTAAAAACTGTCAACAGTGTCAAGTACATGGCAACTTGATTCATGCTCCAGGGAGAGATCTGATTCCTTTTACTACACAATGGCCTTTTCAACAATGGGCATTTGATCTCATAGGTGCTATCCATCCACACTCTTCTAATGGACATACCCATATAATCACAGCTACAGATTATTTTACAAAATGGGTAGAAGCAGTTCCTCTAACACAAGCAACGGGGAAACAGATCTCTATGTTCATCCTGAATTACATCATTTGCAGATATGGGATCCCTCACTCTATAATCACAGATAACGGGGGACAATTCAAAAACAAGGACCTAGATGACTTATGTGCCAAGTTCAAAATTACTCAACATTGGTCATCTATCTACTATCCTCAAGGGAACGGACAAGCTGAGGCTTCAAACAAAAATCTCCTGAAGATCTTGCACAGAACAGTGAATAAAACAGGAAGAGACTGGCATCTGATGATCAATCCAGCTCTCTGGGCATACAGAACTAGTATCAGAACGCCTACAGGGGCTACACCTTTCGCTTTAGTTTATGTGTCTGAAGCGGTACTGCCTATTGAGGTTGAAATCCCATCACTCAGGATTAGAATGCATGGACTTGTCACTGATGAAGACTACAGAGTGTCGAGGTTACAAGAACTTGAACTACTAGATGAGCGCAGACAAGCAGCGTATGATCATCTCAGAGTATATCAAAAGAGAATGTCTAGAGGCTACAACAAGAAAGTCAGACATAGAGAATTTCAGGTTGGCGATCTAGTGTTGAGAGAAAATCCTAAAAATCAATCACATCGAGAACGCAAGGGGAAGTTTGAACCCAACTGGCTGGGTCCCTTTGTAATCACTGCTACTTTTGGCTCTGGTGCCTATCAACTCTCAACGATTGAAGGAGAACAGCTCCGAGAACCAATCAACGTTCTCCATCTGAAGAAATTCTACGCCTAAGGCATTCGGTGCTTGGTAAATGTCCTGAAAAAATCTTAAAAATCGGAAAAAGTCCTGAAAAAATGAACATCTTGGTGAAAACCTAGCAATAGGCGCCTTGATGATTCACAAAAAAAAATAAAAAAAAAATAAAAAAAATCAAAAGTACAACAAAAAAAATCAAAAAATATCAAAAGTACAAAAAAAATTGAAAAAATGAAAAATACAAAAAAATGAAAAAAGAAAAAAAAAAGTGCCTTGGTGAAAACCTGGAAACAGGCACCTCGGTAGCAAAAATAGAATCTCTACCAAGATGGTGAAAACTCGGCAAACGGGCACCACTTGTTCCAAAATGCTCCATCTATCAGCACAATCTTGGTCTTTCCCAGCTTTCAGTCTTGCTTTAGTTTTTACATATCTCCCGGTTTGTTTCTGCATATCCTGGTTTCAATAAGTCGGTCTGTACACCAATCAGCTCAAGTGTCTGTATCCTATCAATGTTCAAACTTGGGGGCAATCAATGTCATATCTTATAGTCTCCAATGTATCTTAGACATGTCATATCCACTCAGAGTCCTTTGAAGCTTCAAGTTGAGTCAGTCAGTCTGTCTCGTCTCCAGAAAGGATTTTGCATCAACAACAATCAAACATCAAACTCAAACTGAAAACAATATGTGCTTTTCATGCTTTTATCTCCTTGTATGCTTACTGATTCGCATTGAGATTTTTGCATATTGTGTCCCGTCGAGCTCTTCAATGATGTCCTTTACAGGATTTAGAGAGTGATGACTGGGGGCATAATCTTTTCTTTGTCTTCTGCTTGTATGTGAAAATCTAACAGCTTTGGAAATTTTGGATTGAAATGGTGTCCGACTGTAAGAGCCTCTATCTCGAATTGGATGGCCATGCGTACCTCGACCATTGATACCCAAAAAAAATTCAAGGAAGTTTGATCTAACTATTATCTTTTTGAGTGAGTTCTTCCTCCTACTGTGGAACGCAATCTTGCCTAAGGATGTGAACGATAAAGGGTCACTACGGGTAATTCACATTGGATTTAGAATGATCTCTTGACTGTTTGATGTGTTTGTAACGCAAGGCGTACTCAGGTCATCACGACGTGTATGTTTTGATGCTTGTACAAATTGCTATATCAAAATGGACATGATATTCAGGTCATCCTGGCGTTTGTGCCTTGATGCTTATATCTAATCCGACATTCAACAACTAAAATCAATATTCATATGTCCATGGTTGTTTGACCAGTGGGGGTTGTATTGATTCTTGCGCATACAAATCGATATTCATATGTCTATGGTTTCATGGCTAGTGGGCATTGTATTGATTTATCCGGTTACCTAAAAGTTCAATGATGATAACAAATCGACACATGATCAGTGACTAGGTCCTAGGTCTTAGGTTGCATTTCATTTTGCATGTCTCATTGCATTTTGCATGTTTACATGATCTCACAATGATTAAACGAACTTCAATGCTTAAATGATTTTTCAAATCGCATCTTCAAGTCTAACAAGAGCTGAATCTCACACGAAGGTTCCTCCAATGAAATAGCAAGTAGAATCCTTTTTCGGGATCAAAATTCAAATCTGAGATCATTCATATTATTAACTACTTGCATATTCGACCTTCAATCATCACAAAAATCTAGTATTCAACTTAACTGATTATCTTACATCAAACTATCAAAATTTCAACTTGGTCAACCATGGTCAACTCATGGTCAAATCTAGTCAAATTCGGTCTCCAAGACCTCCAAACGATGCAGAATGCGTTCTTGAACGTGTATAACCACTTCTCAAATCAATTAACATGCTTCTAAACCATTTAACGCTGACTTCTCTTGTCAGATTTCAATTTTAATCCCGAAGGGGGCATGGTATTGCACATCATTCAAAGTCTGTAAATCAAATTCTATCGATCAAGTCTATCAATATCTTTCATCAGTGATCAAGACAAACAATCACGTCTAGTTACTGATTCATCAAAAGACCTCATCGCTCGAGGCAAATCTATCATCACTTGGGGCATATCAGATTCATCGATCCATATCAATCTGGTATTCTCCTAATCTTGTAAACTGTATCAGTTTTTGCAACCATCAGATCATAGTGTTCTTTCCTTGGTTCTTCGACAACTGAAGGGTTTGGATGTGATACTTGCTAGTTCTGCTAAGACAATCGAGTCTAGAACGGGTCACTCACTTCTTCTCAATCCTAAGGTTCAGAATCAGGCATTTTGACACTTTTTCGCAATCATAGGTTCATTTGCTGCTACAGTGAACATTATCTTTGGTCATTCAAGACCTATTATCTCCATATCAAGTCAATATCAATCAACTCCTATCTCAATATCTTTCAATCGGTTTCTATCTTGAGATCGGTTTATCTTTTGAATCAGTTTCATATCTTTATCAAACACAGACTATCTTTGAACCACTGCGCTTCGCACAGTAATTCAAAGAGGGGCAAAATGTAATACCCCAAAAATGGGCTATAAGTTCATTAACCTCCTATATCATCAAATCATATGAAATCGACATCAAAGTCCTAATCTAAGGCACATCTAAACATCATCAAATCTAATTGATTATCTTAAATTTTGCATTGGAGAATATTCCTAGTAATATTCCTAATTATCTTAATTATCTTTAATTTTATAATTATTTGGCAATAAATCACATTTATCCTAAAAATTTGATTAATTGAATATTTTCATATTTAATTAATTAGATTTAATATTTGCCACTTAATTATGTAATTAAATTTAATTCTATCTATTATTAATTGTATTATTTAATTTTGACAATAAATCAAAATTCCTATCTTTAATTGATTAAATTCTTATTTAATTAATTAAAGCATGTTGTCATTATTTAATAATATAATTTTTAATAAAAGTTTGAATAAATAGTTAATTAACCCATAAATTAATTATTTATTTTCAAAAATCAGTTGAGTTGAGGATAAATCACTTTATTTATTTATTTAATTCTTAATTACTATGCATATTCAAAAGAAACAGTTAAACTCCAAATCAGAAAATCAATGCAAGTTATTGACTTTTTGGAACTCAACATCCTTTTGGAGTTCAAAAAGTTGATCTAAACTCTAATTTGAGTTAAAAAGCTGTTTTTGCATGTTTTTGCATGATTTTGAGAATTAACTATCTTTTATGATCAGATAACTCAAAAATCAAGATGAGTTAATTTGAGTGATTTATGGCTTTTATTCATGCACCTCCAAAGCCCTGGATTTCTATAAATTAAGGCTTTAGCTCTTCACAAATCATCTCATATTTTGCACAATCACGCTGGAGAATTGGAGACTGAGGAATCAACTTGCGAATTCAAAGCTTTGTGAGATCAATCTTATTTTTTTTGCATTCATATTACATATCATTGTTAGATTCATAGCATATCAATTTTCAATAGCATTCATAGCATATCAATTTCATTTAGCATAGATTTCATATCAGTTTTTACAATTATTATTGCATAGAAAAATCCAAAAAATAGCTTAATTGCATTTATTCCATATCCATCTTTTGCATTCAAATCCTTCATTTAGGTGTCGTCTAGGTCACTGATCTTGATTACAATCTGAGAACATTCATCTCGCACCTATTAGAAGGCAGTAAATCGCTTGGTTAGATAGCTTTCAATTTTGCATGATTTTGATTATAGCTAACCTCTAATGTTTTACTGAGTGTTGTGTCTACAGATCAGGTATAATTTTCACACACACACTACCCAATAACATATGACATGCATCCATAGAGATGATATCACATAGTACCTCATCTTGGTACCCGCCAATCTTAAACTTTACCAGGCACTATTCACTGACCATGACCTTGTGGTCATCCTGCACCCAGGCAATCCGATATGGATGTGGGTGTTTCTATCTCTTGAGCCTCAACTTTGTCACCATCTCTTCTGACACCAAATTGTCAGTGCTTCCACTATCGATAATCACATCACAGCATTTACCCTCACACTTGCATCTAGTGCGAAACAGGCTCCTCCTTTGCTCGGGTTCATTCTCACCACTCAACAGGACTCTTCTGTTAATCAATGTTTCTCCTCTTTCAGCATCTTCAGAATTTGATGATCTGGCATCTTCATCTACATGTGCAACTCTGGCCTGGCCTTCATTTCTCCTATCTGTTCTTCCTTGGCGCTGAGGACATTCAAATGCCCTATGACCTTCTTCTCCACAGTGAAAACATGTTCCATGGAAGCCACCTCTTCCAGACCCTTGTCCTCTTCCTCTTCCTCTCTGATCTCTATTATTCTGATCCTGAAAATGATTAGAATTATTTCCTCGCTGATTCTGACTGCTACTAGCCTCATCCTTCTTTTTCAGATCTTCATTTTGGCCACCATATGACCATCCACCAGATCGTCCACCGTGACCTCTTCCATTTTGTCTTCTCTCAAACTTTTTGTTCAGCTTTTCCTCTACTTTTAAGGCAAACTAGTATGCCTCTTCAATACTGTTCATTCGAACCAGATTCAGCTCCTCCTGAATGCTTGGCCTTAACCCATTAAGGTATCGAGCAACTTTCTCCTTATCAGCTTCTGCATGGCCTGTTCTGATGAGAAGTCGGTACAACTCCTCTGTATACTCCTGAACAGATCTTCCTGCTTGCTTCAAACTCTGCATTTTCTTCAGTAGGTCAAGCTCATAATCAACAGGAATAAACTGTCACTTCAATTTATCCACCATCCGATCCCATCTTGTGATTTTATCTTTCCCTCTTCTATTTCGCTCTAATTGAATTTCTTGCCACCAGATCTTCGCATGACCTTTCAATCTGGCCTTCGCAAATTTGACCCTATCAGGATCGTCAACATCTTCATACTCAAAATATTCCTCACATTCATTGATCCAGTCAATCAATTCCTCTGGGTTAAGATTTCCAGAAAATGTAGGAACCTCAATCTTAGGTCTTTTCCCAATCTTGGAAATCGCCCGAAAAAGTCTTTCTTCCTCCTGGTTCACAATTTCAGCTTCTCCTTCTTGATATTCTTCTTCGGCTTCATCCTCACTTTCGTCTCTGACATTAAGATTCATTCCTCTACGAATCTCTTCTTGTAATGCTCGCACTTGTCTCTGCGGCTCTCTAACCTCAGGTGTTACAACACCAGCTCTTCCGCCACGTTCCCTTCGTGGAGGCATTTTTGCGATGCGTGCTGAAACCCTAGCCACGGTCCTGGTGCAAACTGCCTCACAGTCGGCGATCTGTTTACACACTCAAGAAAACCTGGCTTTGATACCACCTGATGAAGGGTGCTCCCCTTAATACCACAAACACATAACAGAAATAGAGAAACAACAACAGTAATATGCAAGAACAGAAAATTGGCTTCTTATTATCTCCACAAATGTGGAATTACAAACTTTCAAAATTACAATATGCAAAGCCACATGGGCATTCCCTTACAATATTCTGTAGGACAAAGCCTCGAATTATTGCCCAGATCTACTACCCAGAATTATTCCGAACTACCTAAGACAATAATACAGCCTTCCTTATATAGGCAATTTTCCACCGCCTGGGAAGGTTCCAGAATTTTAGCCAATAAGGCCGACCAACTTAGAATTATTTTATTTTACATTTTATTACATCATAGTTGGCTCAAGATAACCTTTGAAACTCGAACAGAAATTTTGAAGAAAATTATTTTCCGCCATTTCAGGTGGTCCAACTTCCGAAGACCATAAGTCATCACCAGTTGACCCGCTCGACTATTATAACCCCATTTCGGAAATGCCACGAAGCGCTCTACAAGCTTGGCCCATGCAAGCGCCCATCACCCAAATTTTTGACCTCCTCCGAGGCCTCTAAAGCCTTCAAAACTGAGTTCAAAGTTTCTGTACCCTGCTGCCAATACCGAAAATCTTCAATATCTTCCAATATACACTTGATCTGGCAATGAAACTTTACTGGTAGACTTATATGACCAAAATCAACCTCCAAGAAAGAAATCAGATCATTCTGAGCACATACGAAAATTACCAAAAATAGTAACTTTCCATAAATAGCAGCTCTGCACAAAATAGCCCTTATTGAATACAAAAATAGAAATATTTTTGGGTGATGCAAGATTGCTCTTACACCCAGGATGCTCCTGCATCAGAAAATCGAGGGAATCAACATGCATTACAAGCACTCAAATTACTCTTAGATTAAAGTACGTTGATGGTGATGACACATAATTTAGAGTGCCATATGAACAAATCTTCTTACCTAAACTATATTTTTTCAACCTAGAGACTAACAAGAAACACTAAACTTGGTTCAAATTAAGAAATAGAAAAGCCATTAAAATTACTGTGTGGTCTATATATATATATATATATATATATATATATATATATATATATATATATATATATATATATATATATTTGTCTCTACACCTTCATTTGATAAGATATTATCTACTAATAGATGTGTTTAATTCAGAACATAGATGTTAGAGATTGGAATTGTATTTTTTGGTGCAGACTTTAATTTGCCAAATAACTGGGGGTCTACTATTAAAAAACATTGAATATATTTGAGAGAAACTTAGTGAAACAAAGAAAGGTATATGAAAGGCATTTAAAGTTATAAGGTATCACTTGTTTTAGTGGTTGTTTAATGATGTCAAAGGGAATTTAAAATATTAATATCATAAATAGTGCATTCTTATTACACGTTTTATCCATGTGGAATGATGTATATGGAATGTGTGCATTATACTTATATAAGACATAATATCAAGGAACTTCAAAATAATATACTTGTGTCTTTACAATCAATGCATATGTAGTTATTAGAAAGTTTAAAAATGGTTGTAGCAAGGATTGAAGTCAAAGTTGTTGTCATAGAGACTCATTTTAATGCCATTAAGATTATTTATGATGACCTTGCAAAAGAATCTATTCTAAATTATCTTTTGAATATTTTCTATTGGGATCTTGGAGGTTGTATTACTTCTTCAAGTGTTTCTTTTGAAGGGTTTAGTGTAACAAGTTTAGTTTAGATACTAGAAGACGAGGATGGAGGATTTCTACCATCCCAAGCTAGTTTCTCACATTGAGATGGTACTTTGTTTGAGAAGCCTTTTTGGATTTTATTTCATTCTTTATTTTTGTCTTCTTTGTTGTTGCTAACATGTTTTAAGAATATATGTATTGTGAAGGTTGTCAAGTTTGTGGTTGGTGTAAATCTCAAGTATAGATTGTTTCCCAGAGAGTTCACAAGATTGTGATTGAGAATTATCACCTTTAGGAGGGTCAAGAGGCAATTTGGAGAATTTATTTCCAAAATAATTTGGTGTCACTAATTTGAGAGTTCAGGACTAAGAGTTGAAGGATTCAACTCAAAGTTATACCCTTATAAGGGTCATGAGGCAACTTGGGAGATGTCCACTTGATTTAGAATTTAGTTCTTCAATGAAATATTTTCTAAAAATTATATATTCATGTATGCATTCAAAAAATGTAATAAGGGGGGAGCAATAGCATATTACATTGGGAATCAACATTAACAGTTACAACTACAATTACACTTTCTATGATGGAAACTAATAACTACATCATATATTCTTCCTTTTATATGTTTGTACACCTAGGCATCAATGCACATTGTAGCATTCGCCTTTGATTTATCATTCAAATCAAGGATAATTTTTTGATTTAATTACCTACCAAGAAAATATGTTTGTTTACTAGCTAATAGTACACTAGAATGTTCTTCATGATGGGATGAGCGTTATATTCCTTACTATGGCTAGTTTCGTCTAGTTCAAATTTTTAATCAATTATATTTCGATAGGACATGCAATATTTGCTAATTTATTTTTATTTTAAACCTTATGATATATACACCCAAAACTATATGGTTAATATAAGACTATATTTTGGTGCATCAAAATATAAGATTATGATTAAAAAAAGACACATAAGAGTAAATTATAAAAATAAAAGTGAAGGTAATGGAATGATGATATGAAAATTTCTCCTCCTATTTAATCTAGAACATTATTTATAATAATGTTTTAGTAATTTAGTGTAATAAAATAAAAAATAAATTTCTATATAAATATAGGTTTTTTATTATAAAATATAATTAACTAGTATGAGAAAGAATCATAGAAGATGTTGAAATATAATTAATGAAATTTAGACAATCATGTTTAATACATAGATTATGTTATAACTTATTTCCTTTTCCAAATTTAAAAAAGTTTATTTTTAGTTATTTTGTTTTTTACAATGGTTCATAACTTTTAATAACTTGTATAAATGAGATATAAGTAGTAATGAAGATGTATTGAAGATTAATTTTTTTGATGAAATCAATATTTTAGTTGAATTAAATTATTTATCTATACACTTTATACTAATAGAATACAAAGTAAACATATGCAAAAAGTAAGTATTTATAAATTCTTACAGCTTTATGTGCATAGTCAAGCGTGTCTCTGCCTTGAGTTTTTCGAGCCACTCGAGCCATGTCTCTCACACCCTCATCAAAGGCCTTGAATGTCACTTTCATAAATTCTGGAAGTCCTTCCATGAATGATAAATCCCACCTTTAATAAAGCACAAGATAATCTATTACCACAATATTTATCTATCTTTTTATCTATCTATATGTTAATATACTAGAATATTTGCTATATAATAATATCTAAAAAAAATATTCTCAAAAGTACATAAGAGATGTAGAAAAATAACTAATTTATGTGTACTTCATGTAAAATATGATAAGTTAATATTCATATGTTAATTGTGTACATGGGCACCAAGGTTCCTTCATTGATGACTAGACTTTTAGCACACATATATTTTAATATCTTCCTTGGAACTCACTTCAATTTACCAAAATAAGTACATACATACCTCTTAATCCCTTGTGTGAAGAGCTTAAGTTCTTCAAAAGTTCCATAAGTGTCATAAATATCATCCAAATAAGTGACAAATGCACACATCTTTGCAAACCCAATTCTAAAAGTAGAGTGTTTTTCCTCTACACACCCTCCAGCTGCCCAAAAGTAATACTCCACATGCCAATTGTGAGTAAACTCTAAATTAGATAGACCAGAACCTATCCACCATTTGAAATGCCCATACATAGCTAAATAAATATGATAACTATTGAATTAAAAATATATTATAGATTATTTAAGGCTCAAACTAAGAGAAAAAATTATGTAACATGAATTTTAGACCTTGAGAGAATTTGAAGCTCTCGTTGTTGCATTGACTGGATCATATTGAAGTCTAATTTTGCCAATTCTAAAAAAATTGAGTTGAAAATGCTATAGCAGTTCCAAAGTTGTAAAGTTAAAATATTTTAACAATGTTCAAGCATGCTCAAAAAATTCAAATTTATATTCTATGAAAAAGTAAAATGACTTGAATGTAAATTTGTTTAATTATTTTTCAAGTTTTGAATTTGGAAGAGGTTTGTATGGTACAAAGAATTGAAATTACTTTTTGGTTTTTTTGGCATCTCCATATATGTCAATATAAGTCCTTGCTTCCAACCTAGGCATATTGGTGTGCCAACCATATTCTAGATTGAATTCTATCTGTTATATCACATAAATTAGAATCTTAATTGGTAAACAGATTCATAAGATTAAGATGACAAAAATTAATAAAATATATAGATACCTCTTTTGAAAGTTTTGTATTATTTATATTTGGTAGAGCTTGCCTTAAATATGTAGTAGAAAAGTATCTGACATCATCCAAAGCCCGCTCCTTAGGAAATGCAATAAGTGAAGCTCAAAACAAATTTAGAATGGCAGTCAATTCCAAGGCGTTCTACATCGTCCACCATTGAAAGACGTTTATAAAGATCATCTGCAGATGTTGTTTTTTGAGGAAGAGCATTGAACATACCCTTTACCTCCTTAATCAAATTCTCAGCACATTCCACATAAGAGGGAGCCTATCCATATCATTAAAATTATTAACACAAAACAAGAACTTAGAAGACCAGAAAAGATGGGGATAATAACCTATTAAGAAATCTAAAAACAAAGTAAAGTAACATAAATTTTTTCTTTAGTTAGGATTTTCTAATTTTAGATGTTTTAAAAAAGAAGGACAATCTATCGATCAACCTCTTACCATTTTGAGCTCCTAGGAGTAGGTACTGTAGATTCATGCGCAGGTGGTCCCATGGAATCTAATTTTATTTTTCTTGCAAATTATTTTTTTACTTCGGATAAGGTTCTACCAGCTTCTAATTTGAGATGTCTTGAAAAGGTAGGACAATCTCTCTATCAGCCTCTTACCATTTTGAACTCTTATGAACTAGTAGATCATGCACGTGTGGTCCCATGGAATCTAATTTTATTTTTCTTACAAATTATTTTTTTACTTCGGATAAGTTTCTACCAGCTTCTAATTTAAGATGTCTTGAAAAAGCATGGCAATCTATCTATCAGCCTCTTACTATTTTGAGCTCCTATGAGAAAGTAGATTTGCATGTGTGGTCCCATGGAATCTACTTTATTTTTCTTGCAAATTATTTTTTTACTTTGGATAAGGTTCTACCAGCTTCTAATTTGAGATATCTTGAAAAAGCAAGACAATCTATCTATCAACCTCTTACCATTTTGAGCACAGGTGATTCCATGGAATCTACTTTTATTTTTCTTGCAATTTTTTTCTTTATTTTTGATAAGGTTGTACCAGCTTCTAATTTGAGATGTCTTAGAAAAGAAGGAAAATCTATCTATTAGTCTCTTACCACCTAAATATGCCATTATAAAGTTACAATATGCCATTATAAAATTACAATATGTCTTGAGGAATTTTTGTGGAATGACAATGTGGGTTGCAAATCTCAAATTATGCTATTGGCCTGGGACAAGGTTCACCTTCCAAAGGATTTGGGTCCAGTGCTAGAATCAGGGGGTTGGAAAATGAAAATATAGCTCCTAGTGTAAAGTTGATTTGGAAGCTATATAAGTATCTCTCCTCTAAGTGGGATAAAAGCATGTTCACTAAATATCTAGACAATGGTTATAAGAAAAGAATTTTCACTGCATCTACTCTTCCTAAGGTCTCTCCGAATTAAAATTTTATGGCAACTTGCAGATCTATCATTCTTCTTCATTCACCTTGTCTTTTCCATAATGGAAAAAGGTGAGATTATGGGAAGAAGTATGGAATGGGCATCCATCTATTGTTAGCATACGAGATTGGTCTGAACTAATTAATGTCCTGAAGTCTCTCTGGGGTGATCATGTTTCAAATTATTTCTACCTTGATCATACAATCTCTCTTCCTTTAGTGAGATGGAAACCTATTAATTTTGTCTTGGTATCACAAGATCTCAAAAGGCCTATTAAAAAGAGATAAACAAAAGAGGTAACTTATATTCTCTGATATGGAGGGTGAATTTATTTGGGTCAAAGATAGATCAGGGGTTATACTCTTAATGATGGTCATAACTCTCTTATACCCTCTATTCGAGAAGACATATGGCCTTCAAGGTTGTTCTAGAATTCAACTTGCCTCCCCAAAGTGAGGGTTTTTCCTTGGTTGGTTTTGCAAGATAAAGTCCTCATAGGCTTTAGGTTGGACACATTAGAAATTGGAACAATATTTCCCTATATTTTTAGTGAGGATTTTACTAAATCTGTAGATGATTTATCCTTTATTATTTTTATAATGTTGAATGTCAAGATGTTGGTACCAGCTTCTTAGAAAATTACAATGGTCCTTTTCTCTTTGTCCAAATCTAAAGTTAGTTTCTTAGTTGACCTTATATATAATAGAAATAGAAAGGGAAGGAAAATAACATATAGTTTTTTTCATATTTAGTACTAGAAATATGCAAAGATGATATTAAATCAATTCATGATTATTTTACCATAGATATAATTTGTGTTGTTAAATAATAGCTATATGAATTAGAAATAAAAAGGGAAGAAAAATAACATATAGTTTTTTAATATTTAGTACTAGAAATATGCAAAGATGATATTAAATCAATTCATGATTATTTTACCATAAATGAAATTGATGCTAATAATGATAGAAGACAAATTCTTTTATGACAATGTCATATCCACAACTATGACATTTTCACAAAATGAAACCAACAACTTCTTTGACATATTTCTAGTATAATGTCTACCCTTATCAACATGGTAACATAGCATTCATAGTGAATTATGTTGCATGGGAACCACCATTATTGTCACACTTTTTAAGAGTAGGGAAGGGGTAAAGTCAAAGATGGTATGGTAAAATATTCATGCATGTTCTTAAATAATAGTTGAATAACCTATGTATTGGTATGGTAAAATATTCATGCATGTCCTTAAATAATAGTTGAATAACCTATGTATTGATTCTCTTTAGGATCACTAGGAAAAAGTGCCTCGATCTAATTGCCCATTACTAATTTTATCCAAAATAGGTATTTCTCAACCCATAATAATTCTCGTATGCTAGCAAGACATCCATATGTTAATGTTGCATATTACATTGATTACGTAAGTTTTTAGGTTAGATTAAATATAATAATAGTTAGGTGTTAGTTTATTTGAAGTTATTCCCATAGCTAGTTTCACATATGGAAAATAATGACTTATATATAGCCAACACATTTCAATGTAATATTATTGAATTGAATCTATCGATCAATCAATTTAGGCAGCATTTGGTTTTTTAATTTTTACATTTGGTATCAGAGCCATAGGTTTTGTACTTATGATTTTTTGTGGAGATGAAGTGATGGAGTAAATGCGAATATTATTTATTGAAAGAGTTTATAGTGTATGATGTAGAGAAAACTATTGTCTCCAATTTCCTATCCTCTTCCCATGATACATATGTGTGGAGTGTTGCATGTTGCAGAGATATTTCTCCATTTTTGTGTGAGCCTTGAAAGAGAGAAGGTGGCAATGAATTAAGCTATGTAGAATTATTTTCTTATGTGTTTTAGGTCCAGTCCAATGTAGATTTTTTCATGTATGAGACAGAGCTTTTCGCTAAAGACCAGTATCTAGTACAAAATTTTTTTGTTCAGTTTTATTTAGTAAATAATGTGAGAGGTGTGCTTCTAAAAGTATTTTACATTTCTTGTGATGAAAACTAGATTTTTTGAATGTTGAATATAAAGAGGTTTGATGAGTTTTTTTAAGCTGCTACAAGTAATCTTTTCTTCACCTTATTTAAGGTGCATTAAGGGTTTGATGAGGTGTTCCAATTATTTTGAGGTGTTCACACAGTCTTGTCTAGAAGCATAGCAACAACAATTGTATATCTACTTGAGATTTTATGTTGGTAATTATTCAAAGGTTATATCAACTCTTTGCATTCACTCATTTAAGGTTGAAGTGACAAAGTTGAAACTAAATAAGCATATAAAAGCATTTTCAAAAAAATTATCTTGTAAGATAATGCTTTTTGAGGGACTCTCAAGAGTAGTTTAAACAAGTGGTACATTATTGGTTTGATCACATCTTGAAATGAGGTTTTGTATCATGTCACCTTATTCTTGCTCTTTTGGGCCCGAAAATATGATCGTTGGGAAGTTGAAGGAAAATAAAGATGAAGGTGAAACACACTATTGTGGCTTTTCATTTTATACAAAAGACTTTGAATATGATTTTTCGATCACTTCAGGAGACATTAGACATACTCAAAGGAGATGTGCTTTCATAAGAAAGGTTGGTTCGGGAGCACTTGATGGAGCAAAAAAATTTACAAGGCCACTAAGGTATGAAAGAAGTATGAAAGGGTCTATAAGGCCTAATAATGATGTACTTAAGCCAATCATGGAATTGAAAGGTAATAGAATTAATAAAATGGATATAAGTCTTAATGGTCCTAAAAAGGACCATAGGACCAAAACATGTAATAATGGAACATTTGGTGCCCAAGGAGTCTGATAGGGTGTGATGAGTCATAAAAAATGGTGTAGGATAACCCACCCTTGATAAAAATTGATGAAGGATAGGATGGAGGAAGTGGGACTATGTTTATGTTTTCATTTTTCATGTTTGTAATGAAGATTTCCCCTAATTTGTAACTCAATGTCATGGAACAGTGTATTATAAACCATGGACATATGAGACAAGGGTAAATAGTTATGTTACTTAGTGGTTTTAGAGTCCTTCTAGGACCTTTTCTAATGTTTTTAATAAGTTGGTAAAGATCCATGTCTTGGAGGGTCTAGTTGCTAGGAGAATGCAACTTTTTTAGCAACATTGAAAATGTTGTCAATTTTGGCATTTTGGTCCCAATGGCTTCCAAATTTCAAATGGTGGTTAGGAATCATTGAGGATGGTTATTTAAATTCCAAATAACTAATCTTGAGAAAGGGGGCATTATTGTATGGATTTTGAAGCATTGCAAAAAATAAAAACTATTCAGATTTCTTGCACAACATGTATTTTGTTCATCGTATGGACATGTACGAATAAGTTGGGGTCTCAAACTAATTGGATAGTTTTATAAAAATTAATACCTTTCACTTGCAAGTGGTTTGGGGAGTTGAAGTGATCTAGAACATAATTTATTGGGTTTTCTTGTGCACTAGTCTCAGAAATGCATAAATTAAGGCTTTTTTGGTTCAAATGGCCATAACTTGTATGCCCACCATTGGAAATTGATGATTTCCTCTAGAATAAAAGTTAGGCCCATGTTTTTTAAGATTCCAAAAGATTTTATTATGGAGTTGAAGGGATCGTGGGGAAATTTGATGCCCTAGGTGGACATTTAGATGTGGCCAACTATTGTCTAACTATAGATGTTGAAGCTCTAGTTGAGGGGTGTTGAACCAAATAATGTACCTTTGGATTTGGTGAAGGTTTGGTGGCCCCAAAAGTGTTATCAATTGGAATCCAAGGTGGAGGTGAAATTCAAGAGGAGACAAGATTAGAATGGTAGAGGAAGAAGGAGACAACAAAGTGGAAGAAGTTCTTTTAGAGGAAGAGGTAACAATTTTGATTCTCAAGGTGAATCTAATTAGGAAAAAAACAAAAGTGAAGGAAATAATAATAGAGGTAACTTCAAGGGAAGGAGGCATAATTTAAAAGGAAGGTCAAAAGGGAGAGGATCATTCTAATGTTACAACTGCAATCAAGAAGGACACATGGCTATAGATGTCTAGAGAAAGAAAGCACAAGTTCCATGGGAGAAAGGAGGACAAATTTGGTCCAAGAATCATACTGTCAAAGAACTACTTCATATCAAAGTGTGAATGCTCCAAATTCATATGGCTACCTTTAAAGAGGAGAGGCCCTATGATCATAAGAGAAGTTACTACAATGAAGATTCCTAAAAAGGTGACCCCATAAAGGAAGTCCCTCATTAAAAAAAATTGTAAGTCAATAGGTAAGGTCTTAAGGTTATGGTTGATTCAAGTTCTAAAGAGAATTTTGTGACTCTATAAATGGTAGAGAAACTTAAAATTAAAAATATACCTCACCCTTGTCCATACAAAGTCTCATGGCTCACCCAGGGTCAACAAGCAATTGTAGAAGAGAAGGCTTGGTGGAGTTCGATACTAGAAGGATACATTGTTGTTTGATGTAGACAAGATGGATGCCTGTCATCAAATACTTGGGAGACCATGGAAATATGATCTCAAGGCACACCATGATGGCATTAGAAACACCTACTCTATCAAATAAGATGGGAAGGTTATAGAATTGTTTCCTTGGATGGAGAATGAAGAAGATCCAAAAGTAAAGGAGGATAAGGTGTTGGTGGTGGAAGGAAAGGAGTTCATGAAGGAAGTGGTTGAATAATAAGTTTTCTCTACATTGATCCATGTCCCAAGAACCACAAGAGAGGCTAGAGAAGGAGATATCACACAAAGGAAATAAAGGCTAGTAGACCCTATAGTTCAACAATTACTAGACCATTATAAAGGCATCATCTCACATGGGATACCAGATCTCTACCTCCTGTCAGAGATGTAATCCACTATATAGAATTTATTCTTGGGTCAATATTTCCAAAAAAAGTAGCATTTAAGCTCACACCCCCAATAAAATGTAGTGATGGCCAGGAAAATTGAAGAGCTACTAGAATCAGGATTGATTGGTAAGATTTTAAGCCCTTATGTAGTTCCAATAGTCATGGAATCCAAAAAGGAGGGCAATTGGATGATATGTAAGGACTCAGGGGCCATCAACAAGATCACCATAAGGTATATATTTTCCATCCCTAGGATTGAGGATTTACTTGATTGTTTGGGGGGTGCTAAGTACTTTTCCAAAATTGATTTAAAAATTGGATATCGCCTGATTAGGATAAGGCCAAGGGATGAAAGGAAGAATGTCTTTAAAACACATGAGGGGTTGTATGGGTGGAAGGTTATTCCCTTTGGCCTATCCAATTCCCCTAGTACTTTTATGAGGCTTATGAATTAAGTCCTAAAGAAGTTTATAGGGAAGTTTGCAATTGTCTATTTGGATGATATACTAATCTTCACTAGGTTCAAATAAGAGAATCTAAAGCATATAGACATGGTACTAAGGAGGCTTCATGAGGAAAAACTAATGATAAATTTGGAAAAGTGTTTGTTTATGAAGGAATAAATCATATACTTGGGTTTTGTTATATCTCATGGTGAGTTTAAAAAGGATCAGGAAAAGGTGAGTGTTATTCTTTCTTTGCCTACCCCTAGAGAAATGAGTTATGTTAAAAAAATTCATGGATTGGCAACTTTTTATAGGAAGTTTATAAAGGGGTTTAGTCATGTTTGTGCTCTAATTCTTGATACTATAAAGCGGGGTCAGAAATGTAAGTTTTGATGGACTAAAGAGGCTAATGAATCTTTTGAAACATTGAAGAAGAAGGTTTTTCAACAACCAGTCCTTACTTTTCCAGATTTTAACAAGATTTTCCAAGTGGAATGTGATGCAATCCACATGGCTATAGGGGTAGTACTTAGTCAAGATAGTATGCCAATAGAATTTTTCAGTGAAAAGTTAAATGAGGAAAAAAGAAGATACTCTTTCTATGATCTAGAGATGCATGCTTTGGTTTAGTCTCTAAAGAAATTGAGACACTATCTAATGCGAAGGGAGTTTATTGTATTCACTGACAATCAGGCCCTAAGTTTCATTGATAGCCAATAAAATCTCAACTACATGCACATGAAGTGGGTAGAGACTTTGCAGGCATACACCTTCTCTCTCAAGCACAAGAAAGGGGTGACAAATAAAGTGGTTGATGCATTAAGGATAAGGTTGTTGACTATGACTCAAATCAAGCATGAAAGTGTTGGAATAAAATCCTTGAGGAGCATGTATGAAATAGATGAAGACTTTGGTGGAACTTATCAGGTATTTGCAAATTTGGGTGAAAGGTACCACGTAGAATTTTCTAAATTTTTAATACAAGAAGGTTTACTTTTTAAAAAGGGACAATTGTGCATCCCTAAGTGTTCAATGAGGATGGATATCATCAAGTAAAAACATTTTAGAGTCATGGAAGGATATTTTGGATATTTTGGTCTTGATAAGACACTTGAGTTAGTGAAGAAGAACTACTTTTAGCCCAAGATGCAAGTAGATGTTAGGAAATTTGTCAAAACATGTATAATTTGTCAAAAATCAAAAGGGGGTATAGACACTATCAACCTCTACCCATCCCATCACAACCATGGGAGAGCATGACCATGGATTTTGTTTTGGGTCTATCTAGGATAAAGAGGGGATATGACAATTCTTTTTTAGTAGTGGATAGCTTGGTAAAGATGGCTGGTTTATTGCCATGTAAGACCACATATGATGCCTCCTATGTTGAAGACATGTTATTCAAGGAGATTGTTAGAATTCATGGGTTTCCATTGAATATTGTGTCAGATAGAGATTTAAAAGTCATAGGGTACTTTTGGAGGAAACTTGGTACCAACTTGGCTTTTTCATCAACTTACCATCCTCAAAAAGATGGTCAAACTGAGGTAGTAAATAGGTCTCTTGGATATTTGTTAAGATGTTTAACCAGACAACAAGGGAAGAAGAACTGGAAGATCCCCTTTTTAGACTTTCTATGGTCTACATCCAAGGAACCTATACTATAGTTAAGAGATCTTCCTCAGGGAGAGCCTATCAGTGTAGATGGAGAATCTTTTTCCACCACCATCAAAGAAGTGCAAGAGCAAGTAAAGTTGCAGTTGCAATAATATACCAATAAGTATAAACAACATGCATACCAGAAGAAAAGGGATGTTTAGTTTACTATTGGAGATCTAGTTTGGGTTCATTTGAAAAAGGAGAGACTTTCTAAAGGAAGATATACTAACATTATGAAGAGAAATATTGGCCCTTGTCAAGTTTTGAAGAAGCATGGGCACTATGCCTATGAATTTCAACTTACATCTCATATTGGTTTTGTTAGGATAATAAGCAGAAAATGCAAATATTAATAAATAGAAGAGAACACAACAACATAGAATTTAACGTGGTTCACCCAGTCCCTAGGCTACATCCACCAACAATGAGTCCAATATCTTTATTATTATCTAGTGATTACAATCTGAAACCTACAACTCAATACCGCCATAGGAAGCTACAATAATCCCTCATATGAAAATTCTCAAACCCTAAGCCCTTTTACAAGTATTTTTGACATAATGAAATTAGGGCAAAAAATACTCTAACTAATAGAAAATAGATAGCTGACACTTTACAATATTATTAAGTCATTCTTGGGGTCCCCGCAAGGGGTGCTGCCCCTTGACCCCATTAGGGGCTCTACCCCTTGACCCCGCCTAGGGCACTACCCCAGGACCCCGCAAGGGGCTCTGCCCCTTGACCTTGTGAAAAAGTCTAATTAGGCTCCACATACATAACAGGTTTGTCTCCTATTTTTAATGTCTATGAATTAACTCCCTATAAAGGTACTATGGATGTAGGTGAAAATGTAGCCACTATTGATGATGACATACCCAAATAGGTTACTCCTACATTGGATAGGATCTTGGACACTAGAATAGAAAAGAAAACTAGAAACAGAGAATACAAGGAATACTTGGTGAAATGGAAAGGTAAGCCTGATTCTAAAGCAGATTAGATGAGTGAACAATAGGTCAAAGCTCATGGTGCATATTGTAAACACCTCATCTCAAGTGGGCTTGAGATTTATTCTCCCTGGGAGTATGGTGTGGGAGAACCCACCCCTGATCAAAATTGATGAAGGATAGGATGCAGGAAGTAGGAGTATGTTTATGTTTTCATTTTTCATGTTTGTAGTAAATATTTCCCCTAATTTGTAACTCAATGTCCTAGAATGGTGTATTATAAACCACCATGGACATATGAGGCAAGGGGTAGTACAAATATTTTTCTTAGGGGTTTTATATTCCTTCTATGACTATTTCTAATGTTTTTAATAAGTTAGTATTTAGACCCATGTCTTGGAGGTCTAGTTTCTAGGAGAATGCAATGTTTTGATCAACATTTAAAATCTTGTCAATTAAGGCATTTTGGTCCCAATGGATTCCAACTTTCAAATGGTGGTTAGGAAACATTGACAATAGTTATTTATATCCTAAATAACTCATCTTGAGAAATAGGGGATAATTGTACTAAGATTGAAGCATTGCAAACAATGAAAACTATTTAGATTTCCTGTAGAACATCTGTTCTATTCATGGTATGGATATGTAAGAATAAATTGGGGTCTCAAACTAATTAGATAATTTTTTGCACAGGGTACGTGCAAAAAGTTGGGTGCCAATTCTGCGGAAGTTCACGACTTGGAAAAATGCGCCGCTAGAAACGGGCACCCATTTTTTGTCAAATCGGGTGCTCATTTTGGTTCGGCACTCTGATCTTTAATAAAATAGGTGCCCATTTCGGTTCAGTCAACCGAGCCAAAACGGGCACCCGATTTGAAAAAAATGGGTGCCCGTTTTTTAAAAGTTTTTTTTTTTTTGACTGTGTTTCTTCTCATTTTCTAGTGACAGGAGAATGGGATGTATGATTTTTCAACATTGCCTGCCTGATTGTTAGATGCCTGCCAACCCCACAAACACATTTTTTTGAGTTCCAAGTACGTATTTATCATTTTTACTTATTTTATTTTATTTTTCGTGTTCATTTTCAGTAGTAAAACGTTAAATTTTAGTTTTAAATAGCTATTTAAGAATGCGTTTTAAAAATGAATGTATTTTCTTAGATTATGAAATGTATGTTTTTTTTTGTTATTCGATTTGTTTAGAAATAATGTGCAATTGAAAACAATTTAACCTAAAACGTAAGAAAGTAGAAAATAAAAACCTGAACAGTAGAAAACTGAAAACAAAAACTTAAAATGGAGAAAATTGAAAATGAAAACCTAAAACGTGGAAAACCAAAAATGAAAACTTAAAACATGGAAAATCGAAAATGAAAACCTAAAACGTGGAAAACCGAAAATGAAAACCTAAAACGTGGAAAACTAAAAATGAAAACCTAAAATGAAACTGAAAAAGAAAACCTAAAACGTAGAAAACTGAAAACAAAAACTAAAAATGAAACTGAAAACAAAAAATTAAAATGAAAATGAAAACCTAAAATGAAACCTAAAATGAAATTGAAAACGAAAACCTAAAACGTAGAAAACGGAAAATGAAAACTTAAAATGAAACCAAAAATGAAAACAAAAAACAAAAACTTAAAATGAAACCAAAAATGAAAACCTAAAATGAAATTGAAAACAAAACCTTAAACGAAACTAAAAACAAAAACCTAAAACGTAGAAAACTGAAAACGAAAACCTAAAACATAGAAAACCAAAAACATATTTAAAATTGTAAACGAAAACCTAAAACATATAAAAAGTTAATTTTTTTTTTAAAATAGCATTATACGAATTTATTTAAAAAATGAATGTATGTTTATAGTTTTTCATTTATTTATGTTTTAATTTACTTTTCAATTTGTTTAGAAATCATGTATTTGTTAAAAACTGAAAATGAAAACTTAGAATGTATAAAATTGTATTTACAAAAACCTAAAATGTAGACAATTGTAATTGAAAACCTAATGTTCTCTCCTCTCTGATCGTGTTCTCTCTCCTCTCTCTTTCTCTTATCTCTCTTTGTTTAACTCTCTTCTCTCTCCCTTGAACTCTCTCTCTCTCTCTCTCCTCACCTGCTCGCTCCTCTCTCCGATCTTTCTCTCTCCTCTCTCCTCATGTCCTCTCTCAGGTCTCTCCTCTCTCCACTATCTCATCTCTCTCCCTTGAACTTTCTTCTCTCCATCTCCTCTCTCATCATGTTCAATATACTAAAAAGTAATTATTTTCAAATTGACCAATAAAGGAATACATTATATATCTTTAAACAAAGACACCGTAGCAAGTTTAGAATGTAAGTAAATTAAAAATGTATATGAATAATTAAATAAGTAAATAATTTAATATTACATCTAAATATTATATTAACAAACCAACTAAATCAATATAAAATAAAACCTTATTGAAAAGAAATAAACATTTACAAAGTAAACTCTCTTTATAGGACCTAATATATACATAATATAACCCCTTAATAGTATCTAATAGGACCTTATAAGACCTAATATGAACCTTAAACCCTAGTATGTACCCTTAAAACCTAATATGACCCTTAAGACTTAGTATGTACCCTTAAGACCTAATATGACCCTTAAGACCTAGTATGTAACCTTAATATGTAATAGGACCTATTATGTACCCTTTATTCCTAATAGGAGCTAGTATGTACTCGTAAGATGTAATAGGACCTACTATCACCCTTAAGACCTAATATATTATTCATGTGTTTAAATACTTTTCATTTACATTTTCAAATACTTTATAAATGTGTACATGTGAAGATAGAGATATATATGTTTAGATTATTCATGTGTTTAAATACTTTTCATTTACACGTTCAAATACTTTATATATGTAGTTTACACATGATGGACGAGCATTCAGGAGGTTAGCCCCCACCACCACCACCACCACCACCACCACCCCCACCTCCACCACCTCCTCATACCGCAGAGCAGCTTAGAGAGGAAATGAGGTGTAATATCACCTCTATTGTCAGGGACATTGAGACGGTTAGACATGATCCCCACCCCTCTGCACATCTACTACGCCTTGCAAATACTATGCAAGGCATAGTAGATTCTATCTAGTCCCTTGATGAGGAGTTCAACAACTATCGCTCATGGAGAGATTCCATGAGAACATTCTATGCTGATGGACTCACCTATAAAGAGGTGAAAGATCTTAAAATCACCAAAGTAGATTTTGCTCGGTGGTTTAAGAATCTGAAAACAGGTGAAGAATAAACCCCAAAAAATCAAGAATATCGATTCACTGGTGCAAGTACCTGTTGATTTCATAGCACTTTTGGGAGCGATGGTGGATGGTATTTGACCATCCACCACATGCAAATCATGAGGTCCCCGTGTACTTTTTGAGAAAATTGTGGGCTGAGTTTGAATTGGGTAAAAAACCTAATTATTTTGACATGAGAGCATTTCAGGGGGTCGGTAGAGGCATGCCTCAGGACAGGCCTGGGGTGAAGTTGAGTGATAGAGTCAGAAATCATCCATGTCAGGAGCCCCTTGTTTCTTATCCAGCTCCTGTGATTCCAACACCAGTACACCACCGAGCAGTCACCTCTGCTCTTGGTTCATTGAGTGCCCTTTCGGGTGATTTAGCTGAGCAGTTCAGGATGGCTAGGGCACCCCAGAGCATAGCACATGTTTGCACTAGCTGTAGGGACATATGTACTGGTCCACAGAGCAAGGGGCCATATGACAGATTTGATGATGCAGAGGGCACACATGGAAGATATGATGACACAGAGGATCGACCTGTCGAGTTGTCATCATTTGTTGACCTTTTATACTCAGCGGATTTATCTAGCGTAGAGGTAATCTATATAATAGTGATAAAATATTTTGTCTACATATATATGTATAGACACACAAACCAGATCAACCAAAATATGTTGTTTTTGTCAGACAAGGGGCAGAGGAGACCACGACATCCATGGACCGTCACCGTGTCCATTCGACTACTTCAGATGTTGGTGCACCTTTCACTGTATGTGTTTTTATCATGTCTATTCGACCCCTAGAAATATTTACTGTTGAAACTTTACTTTAATAATGTTTGTTTTCAAAATATATATTGTAGGGTCACACTTCATACCACCCTGGTAGCAGTTCGATGGGTACTCTACCATCGGTCATAGAGGACACTCCCCATATACCGCTTGTATGTATATTGCATTTTAATTTTAATTTAACTATTTATACATGCTCACATATTTATGTGAATATTCTAATTCACTTCTATTTTTTACAATTGTGTAGGCCTTCACCACATCATTCCCTACTAATGTACCCTCAGAACCATTAGTGAGTATAGTTTCACGTGGTCATGGTGTAGGACCCAGCCAAATGCAGGCCTCATCATCCTTTGAGGTCATAGTTATTAATATATTAAATTCCAATATTTTTGAATCATGATGCACATGTCATTTTTAGGGAATATTATTATAATAAATTTGCAATTTGTTTTGTACAGGACATTACCACAACAACATTTTTTACTCCAGGTCCTCCTCCCACAGAGGAAACTACTCAGCAGGGTTCCACGGTAATTTATTTGATATATGTATATTCAATATTTATTTTGTTTGTAAGTGAATTATTTGTTTAAACCCACTTCTTATGTTATCTCTTCATAATTTATGTTTATAGTCACTTGATGGTGTACAACATGATGATACATCTTCGTCCTCTTCACGTGGAGTGAAGAGGACGGCAGATCAGATGGGCGATCCAGGCTCTTAGATGTTACTTGTGTTTTCATGTTATATGGACTATTTAGATGTTAAATGGACTATTTCTAGATGTTATATGGACTATGAACACATGTTTTATGGACCTGTTATATTTGGACTATTCACATGTTTTATGGACTTGTTATATTTGGACTTGTTATATTTGGACTATTCACATGTTTTATGGACTTGTTATATATGAACTTGTTTTATTTGGACCAATGATGTATGTTTTATGGACATGTTTTATTTGGACTAGTTATTTGGACATGTTATATATGGACTAGAGTGACATGTTATGTGGATTAGCTTTTTTTTGGTTGATCGATATATGTACATGTCATAGATTAAATTAGAATATTTGTTTTAGATCTAAGATTTTTTTAATAAGATGGATTGCATGTAAATACTCTACGTGAATAAATATAATGTGAATCAAATAAGTAGAGATAAAATAAGATAACTACATAACTACATAACTAGATAACTAGATAATGGATATCATTAATTAATATGTCACATCAAATTATTCAAGTTATATGTCACATCAAATTAATTGTAGAATTTGAATTAAAAAATGAACAAATTAATAAGTATACAGGAATCATAACACATGGTACATCAATACATGATATTTTTATTTATATATATAACTAGTTCAAGGGCTCCATAGGGAAAGAACTAGTAAGAAAACCCCACTTCTTAGCCCAATTACAATATGATTAAAAATAAAATAAACATTCAATGAAATAATTTAATGTATCATCTTCTAGGGCTCCTGCATATGACTGTCACATGTGTGTAAAGTTGTACACTTTATACCTATTCAAATAAGAAATTAATTAGAAAAACTGTCTTTAATGCACAACTAACTATAAATTTGACATAATAAGATCTATCACTTGTACATGTCTAATGTCTAATATCTAACTAACTATAAACTTGACATAATTAAAAAACACTTACACATGTACACATGTGATTTATTAGAGTGTACCATCTGCATATGATACCTATTCAAACAAGAAATTAATTAGCACTAACTCCAAATTTGACATAATAATATATTGAACTTGTACATGTCTAATGTCTAATAGAACTAACTATATAAACTTTCAACATAATTAAAAAGCACTCACATGTCCCTAAATATGATTCAACCTAGTGTACCATTTGCATCCTCTCTTTTTTGTAATGCTTCTATGATTGCCTCATGCTCTTCCATCGAAAGGGTCCATAAGACTTTATTGGCGGGCCTCCCTTTGTATCTTTCTAATTTGATATTCGTTGCCACCACTAAATGAGAATACTACATAATTTTCTTCTCTGATTGGTAGTCCTCAAATGCTGGTAACCCATTTCTTCTTGTTAGGTATTTTCGTAGCCATGTACCAACAACCACAACAGACCCAATTGGATACTAAAAACCATCATCATCTACTTGATGACATATCAACTTTTTCTTAGGTTCCACATATCTAGCAAGCTAGTACTCAGTCTGCTCATCATTATCCTCAGGTGCAACAACAACATACACATGCCTGTAAAAATAATTAGTTTCATATGCATGTATGTAAAAAAACCTACACTTATAAATGTAAATTTGAATAAATAAATACCAGGTTGTATCAGATCTGAAACACGATCATAATCTTCTGATGCAAATGCATGATCTAGGTCTTCACTAGTTGAATCACCTGGAACTTGTGTCTCAGTAGGTGTTAAGGATCTTTGTTTCCATTCTTCAACCCATTCTATACTCTTGCATTGTTCCCATTCACCTACAACACAAAATTGACAAAAACATGCTAGCTCCCTAGTCCATATAGTCTAAGTGTTAGAATAAAAACTTCTAAATGAATGCCATTTTGCTGACCCATTTATCGTATCACACTCATATCTTGAAAGGATATAATTCTCTTCTACTAGCTAGAAGAAATGTTTGATTGTAGAATTTTGATTTGATCCTATAGATAAACTTGTACTACACCATTCAACAATTTCACGTGCGTTTTTAAATTTGGATTTTTCTTCAAACTTGAGTTGTTCTCTTGAAAGGGCTCTCTTAACACATGCACCAACACCATCATGTTCTCCTTTCTCGTGTCCAGCTTAAAAAAAACTCTAGATATGTTTGACATTTGTTTTCTTATGTGTCCTACTCAACCAATAAAACATTCTAGCATTCTTGAATTGACTTGTGCAATTATCTGACCATATTAGATGTTGTGTCATTTGAATTTGTCTCTCCTTTAAATTGTCGTAAAATGTCTCCATGCAGTATTGCACAAACTCTGATGAGTGTAGTTTATTATCACTCATATAGAAGTGGCACTCCCTCAAAAAAAATTTATCCTCTTCTGTACTATCAGGTGCATGCCTATAGACAATATGAACAAAAATGGCTACTTGTACTGAATTATAATATTGAGATTAGATCTCATCTTGTGGTGCAAGAGTATAGTTCTCTGCAAAGTCAACTACTGAAAGTAAACTACCCATTGGGAATGTATTCTTGCACATGTGAAATTGTTCATCAAGCCATCTAGCATTATGAGAGTGTTTCACATATTTAGATATGATCTTACACTTGAATTCATTCATGAATGTGTGAACACTAATGCTTTCATTTATTAGGTCACATCGTCTTCCAACCTTTCCATCCTTCAATGGATATTCAACAATTTTAAATCTTCACACATCAATCATTTGTTGTCCGAATTCAGTTGTAGGAGTTTCATGAAAACACTCATCTAATAATGCAAGATTGCCACATATATTGCATACACCACAAACACATGCATTGAAAAGAAAATATTGGTCATTATGTGGGTTACAAAACAAACTTGAGATGAACTCCTTTATAACTTGAGGTGGAATTTGGATACCACATTCCTGTAACATTTCTTTAGTATGCATGGTACCACATATAGATCGAAATAAATCATAATGGTAATGAAATTGGACATGAGTTTTACAACAACATGTGACTCTTTCCTTGTTTACCCTTACATACCAAGGTTTACACTTTTCAAATGATCTTTGACTTATGCTGATTGATAACACCTTTTCATCTACAAATTTTTTGTATAATTTAGTTTGAGTCATGTCCAAAAGGTGTTTTGGATGTGGTTCATGAATTTTTGAGCCAACTCTTAATTTTAGAACATCCCTGGCATTTGGTGATACTCTTGTATTATCCTTCCAAAATCTTTCAATCAATGTTTTCACTTCACTAGTAAGTTTTATATCAGATCTTGGGAGTTTGCCACTATAGGTCCATAAGTTGTTAGCTAGATCACTTTCAAAGTCAACTCTTCTCTTCACAGCTTTTGCCAAAGTTTTACGATGAATATTAAGATATCCACTTATGTTACTCATCATTCTTTTATCATGGGTTGATTTGTTTACTAAATTTGTTGTTATTGCTCATCGTGCCCCATTTCTATCTTTAGAACAACTTTTCTTTCCAATTGTATCAAACGCACTAGCAATAGTCGAAACAACTTGTTTCAAAGACTCATCCTTTTTTTTTTCTTTCACATTGACTCCTAACCTCTTCATCACTTTCCGCATCTTCGTCAATTTCATTAATTGTAACATTAATTGACATTGAAACCCAAATTTCTTGTTATAAAAAAATTGTTTGAACAATCTGTTAGCATATGTCCTAATCTGCCTCCATGAAACCAAGCCACGAAGATTGTCTAACACACCACTATTCAATTGAAAAAGATTACCCATTTCATTATCATTTAAACATGTTTCATTTTCAACTGGTGTTTCCATGTCTACATCCACACTCTCAATTTTAGCTGTACTTTTATTTTCACCATCAATTGGGGTTTGATTTTCAGTCATAGGTGGGGTTTCAATTTATTTTTCAACTGGTGTTTGACTTTCATTTCTTACTGTACTTCCATGAATAAAATCCAAATCATTTATTTCGTAGCCCGCTTGAAAAAAATCATGAATTTCATTTTCAGAATATATGCGGGGTTGTGAAGACATACCAGTACCCAATACTGGGTTAGTAGATGCACCTAGATTTTCTTGATTTGTATTTCCTTCGTTTGGCTCTTCATCCATTACAGTGTTCTCAATGATCTCTTCCTTTAAAGCTACTATTGAACTCGAAGCTCCGACATTACTACCCTCTCTAATTCTTGCTCTTCTTTCTCTTTGACGTTTTGCTTCCTTTTCTTTATTTTCTATATTTTGTCTCTTTCTACGTTGCTTTGATCCCATATTTGGATGAATTTTTAATCCAACAAGTGTCAAATCCAGAACAAGACAAAACCAAGTCTAAATTAATTAAAACATTCTGTCTATGCACGGGTACAGTTGTATAATGATTGAATAATGATTCAATCATTGTACCTCTATACTTCTACACCTGTCATTTTCCAATGGATTCATTAGAAATGGGCACCCATTTTTAAAAAAAAATGGGTGCCCGTTTCATCAACGGTTACTTTTGAAACGGGCACCCGTTTCTAAAAGCTTGGGGCGGGAAAAATGAACTTGCCTTGGTTTTTCATACAGGCATGATTTAGGCTTGGTCCCACCGACCCTATGTCTTCACCTCCACAAATTTTACTAAGTTATTTTAACATTAATTTTGTGTCTTCAACAAATTTTTTGAGCATCTTTCAATTTGAATTTTTTGATGAAACGAAAACCCATTATAGATTTCATTGTCCTGATTCCATAAATGTAAATTTTTTGGCGATATAATAAATTTTACTATTTTTCCTATATTTATCAATAGCAAAGGGTATGAAAATGTGAAACACAGAGGTTTACTAAACTTTTAATATCTTTTTTGTTTTAAGGTTTCTGCAAAAAAAAATTATATGGCATCAATCTACATTCTACTCTTTTCAAGATAATTTTTTTTTTTTTTGAAAAATATGAACATTTCATCAAATTGTGGTGGCCGTACACCAGAGGTTTTGAAAATATACTTTATTGTCAATTAAAAATCAATAAAATATATATATATATACAAAAAAAAAAAAAGGAAAAATATACTCACCAATCTATAGTGTCTTATGTATCTTTCCTAAAAAGGCTTAACATATATTGATTTATTTGTGTCAAAAAAGGGTGGCCGTACACGGGTGAGGTATGGTCCTGAAACAAGCATTCTGAAAAAGTGGTTTTTAAATATTCCTACCAAAATTAATTTATGCAATGTGGGTATTGAAATAAATTACATATTTGAAAAGATAACTCCAAGTACTATAATTTCTATTAGTGAAGTTTTTTGAAATTCAATCTCTAAGTGCCTCAATTTTTGACATCAATTGACACAAATTTTGAAAAATAGGAAAAACACTTCCACTTTTTGCCAAAAATTGGCACCCAACTTCTTGCAACCACCCCACATTCATACCTTTCATTTGCAAGTGGTTTGGGGAGTTGAAGTGTTCTAGAATAGACGTTATTGGGTTTTCTTATGTACTGGTTTGAGAAATTCATAAACTAGGGCTTTTCTGATTCAAATAGCCATAACTTGTATGTCCACTATTGAAAATTGATGATTTTTTGTGGAATACAAGTTAGACCCATGTATTTTAAGATTCTAAAATATTTTATTGTGGACATGCATGGATCCTAGTTAAATCTAATGCCCTAAGTGGATATTTAGATGTGGCCACCTACTGTCTAACTTTAGATACTAAAATTTTGGTTGAAGGGCATTGAACCAAAGGATGTACCTTTGGATTTGGTGAATTTTTTGTAGCCCTTTATGGTAATTTTATTTTTTTGGTGGAACACTAAGTTGTAGGGGTAGTTCCTTTGTAAAACCAAGGCTAATTACCCCATTAGGTCTCTAATCAACTACATGGTTTTATCCTTTGTTGTTAGATTCATAAGAAACCCCTTTAGGAGGTTTTATGGATCCCAAAAGGGTGTTATAAAATGTGTTCTATTTGGTTGGTCCTTTGAGGGAAAACTGGGTTATGCCCTAAAAACTAGTCTAGCAAGACCACTAGCTTTAGCATGCATTTGTGAAGCAAGTGTCATTTGAAGGGGTGAGGAAACTTAATTGATGAATGGTTTGGGTTGTTTGAACCATTTTTAGACCAAATCCATTGAATTTGAACCATACTAGTTAAGGGGAAATTTGAGGGTGATTTGATGTCAAAAGAGGCTCATGGACCCTTAGTGGGAAGGAATATGTTGGGAAGGAACCACTGACCCTTGTCTTATGTTTTATAGAGATTGTTTTGGTGGGTATCATGGGATGTTTGGAGAACTGGTATTAGGGTGTGGAGTCTTTCATGTAAACCCCATTCTTAAGGGACATTAGACTACATGAGGTATAATATATATAAGTTTGTGGAAGGCTCAGTATCAAGAAATGTAATGAGGCCAAATAATAAGACTTTGATTTAGTTTGGTAGCCAAGAAGTCCATTTGTTAAGAGATACAAATTTGAATTTTCAAATCGTAACAACTAGTTAGATTTGGGTGGGTAATGGTAGTTTTGATAGTTTTAGGAGTTGTACAGGCTTTTTGAGCCTATGAGGAGTTCACAACTAGTTGAGACAAGTAAGATAGGGTGTGTTAATACCCTATAAGGTGTTGGATCTAGTTGGTAAGTTTGGGAACAAGATCCAGTGTCTTGGAGGGGCTTTGTGTGCAAGATAACACAGTGAACCTTCGAGGGTTGGAAAAGAATCTACAAAATAAGTTTGGTTATTGGTCACTTGGGACATATCACTCTACATCATAGTGGTATCAGAGTAGTTAGTAGTGTTGGAAACTACAATTGAAATAATTTTTATATTGTCATTGATGTCAAACCTTAACTGGTAAGACAATTTCTATCTAGTATAGTATCACATCTTTTGATAGATGAAGAGGATTTGAAAAAGGAGATAACAAGACAACCTAAGGAAAGGTTGAGTTATGTGATACTTCAATGGGTACTTGATTAGTTGGCACATTGACAAGGTACTATGTTGTTTATCTTTAACACTAAGTGAAGAAGTCAGTTGATTTGAAACATAGGCTTAACCAAGCAAAAGTGAAGAAATTTAGCTTAAGTTAAGTGATGCTAGTGTTGATTGAGCGCTAGTATAAGTTGAGCAAATTTAGTGTTGATTGAGCCTTAATAATTTCTGAGAAACAGATAATTAACCAAGCGAACACAATATTTTCCAAGAAGGAGAATTTTAGCGATGACCAAGATATCCAGTGATGATCGAGGAGATGAACACAATATTGACCAAGTGTTAGTAACTTACAGTTTGTGAAGGAATTGAGAATCCCAACTGACATAGTTGAATTCTTGGGATATGTAAAAAATGTTGAAATTATTAATGAATGATATTGAGCATTTAATTCATGGTAAACCATTTTCTTATGGATTCAAGGAGAATTTTGGAGATGTATCTAGAAGGAAAAGGAGGAGAATAAAATGATGGAAGGATTCGATGAATCTGACCTAAACCTAAGATCTACGGAAGAGATTAAGTGGAAAAATATTAATCTACCTAATCAAGGAGGTATAAGGATGAACTAATTGTGGATTATGGAGTGTGGAAAAGGGTTGATTTTATTGACTAATGAATCTAACCAGAAGGCTAAGGAGAAGTTGTGAAGAGTTGAATAGAGTTGAGGTGATTGCTTGAAGAGATTTCCGAGCAGATCAAAGATGGAGATGGAAATGAAGGTCAGTCGGTAAGTAAGCATTGGAGCACATTGGATTTTTATTTTCAAAGTGAGTTCTATATTTCAGATGAAAACCTACTGTTACTTTATAACCATTGTATTAGTCAAAATCCTTTAACCAAGCCACTCTTAACAGAGTGATTAAATCCTTTAATAGGTTCACACCTAATAGTGTGTATTGCAAACCTTTAACAGGGTTGGATTCTAAAAAAGATCACTTTAGAAGAGTGAAAATTAGTAGCATATTATTGGTGTTTTTTCCCAAATTGGGTTTCCACATTAAATCCTAGTGTTATACTTGTGTGAATGTTATTTTATGAAAATGTTGTTGAAAGTTTTATATTCTTCATGTTGATTACTTTTGGATAGTGGACTGCAAGTTTTATGTTATTGATATATTCTATAGAGACCGAGTGAATTGTTGATTAAATCTAAGTTTGTTGAAGAGCTAAAAAGTTGAATTAGTACATCTGGACCTGAGGATAACTGATTCAGTCCCCCCTCTCAATTATTCTAAAATCATTCTAACAACTAGGTCCTAGAGGGATTGCTAATAAGTTTTTTTTGTTAAAGGGTCTAATAAGTAGTCAAGATGCCTCCTAAAGGGAAAATTACAAGAGAGAACCAAGAATTGAAAGAAACCTTAGAGATGGAAAGGTGGGAAAGGAGAGAGAAAAAGGAAGAAAGGGATAGGGAAATGAGAGAAATTAAAAGGGATAATGTTTCATTGCAAGCAATATTGGAAGCCTTGGAGAGAGGACCTAGGAGAGGGTCACAAAGTGAGAGTGGGGAAGAAGAAGAGGTTGTAGTATATGAGAATCAAAATGAAGGGAATCGAGAAGAGGCACTTGATCCTGAAGAAAGGAGGGTGGTAAGGTTATTGAAGGCATTCCAAGGTGGTGGAAGTAGGAAAAATATTGATTTTCCTATCTATCGATGTAGAATGGACAACAAAGATGTATTGGGGTGGATTGAAGCTACTCTAACTAGGTGGAGTAGTGTATAGACAAAAGGAGGGGCAAGAGATATGACCAAGATCACAACTTGGAGTGGGATGAAGGCTATGGTGAAGGAATAATTCCTACCATCTGAGTTTTCTATAAAAACTAAGAGGATGAGACAAAATTATAAGAAAAAGGACATGGATGTTAGTTCCTATACTGAGAAATTTCACAAACTTGATATTAGAGGTGGATTGGAAGATGATGATGAGAAAGTGGAAAGATACCTTAATGGGATAAGGTAAAATTTACAATATGAGATAGGTTTGAGTGTGCTAAAGAAACTTGGAGAGTTTTTCTAATTGGCTATAAGGTTAGAGGAAAGAGTGAAAATAAAAAAAGAAAGACAAGGTGGTAGTGGTAGAGGTGGCACAAGCCAAGTCAAGGGAAGAAAACCTACACAAGAAAATCAGAGTCAAGGTGACAAGGACAAGGGTAAGGAGACAAACTCAGAACAAAGAGAAGGACACAAAGGTGGAGGTAGATATGGATCAGGCAGATGATCCAATGTGTTTACAAGGTGATGCTACAACTGTAATGAAGCTGGACACCCTTCATTCAAATTTCCCATGAATAATCAAAATAATAATACTAAAAGGAAGGTGCATTTAGTGTAAGAGTATGAAGAAATGAAGATCGGTAATATTGATCTAGTCATGGAAGGATATTTCTTCATGTTTAGAAGGGGTCCATTGTAGGAATCAATACAACTAAGGGTATCTATCTTTAGAATACAATATAAAAGCCAAGGAAAGGTTTGTAAAATGATTATTGATTCAGGGTCACATGATAATTTGGTATCTTATTAGATGGTTAATAAGTTGCACTTAGAAAGAATTCCTCATAGCAGAGCTTATAGGGAAACATGGGTTAGTAATAAACAAAACCTTTTGATTCAAGAACAAGCATATGTTGAATTTTCTATTAAGGATTACTATGATAGGGTGTTATGTGAAATTTTTTCCATGACGCATTGTCATATCATTTTAGGGAGACCTTGGTAGTACCTGACAATAAATTTACATAATAGGGAAACTAATTCTTACATTAAATTCATAAATATGGTAGAAAATTTGTGTTAACCTATTTTCATGATGAAAGTTATTTTCTTCAATCATTATAAGCTTTGGAAGGAAAGAATATGTGCATTTGCAGAACATAGATCAAGTGTATGGATGAGATATTAAGCAACAACAAATTGGTTGTATGAACCATTATAAGGAACAAACAGATCTACAATATGTGAGGAAACAAAATAGTGTGATGGTAGGGACCATGGTGTGTCCAAAAAAAATGTAGGTGAATGATAGAGTGAATATGAGAGCAAGGGACAAGTGGAAAGGTCATTTGGGCATTAAAAAGACAATGAAATTGCTAAAAGAACAATCAAAAGATGACAGTACCAAACAAGGATTGAAGAATGCATTTTTCCTATAGATTTTTGTGAGTTGAATGTAGGTAACAGGTGGGAGGACAACTCAATTATTTAGTTGTTATTACAACATAACTCCCATAGGAAGACAACTAGCAAAGAACCATTAAGGGGAATGCATGGTGTGAAGACAAAGACCCTTTTCTCTTGGGTCAAGAGACTTTTTATAGGGGGGAAGTATGGTGTAGGATAACTTGATGGAGAAAAGATCTCTACAATGCCACTGAGGAATGGAAGTAGTATGTAAGGGTCTATTATGATATACTTAAGCCAATCATGGCATTTAAATGTGATATAATTAATAAAATATATATAAGTCCTAATGGTCCTATAAGAACCATAAGACCAAAACATATAATAATGGCACACTTGGTGCCAAAGGAGTCTAATAGGGTGTGATGAATCAAAAGAAATGTAATAAGGACTTAGTTTTGGAAGTTTTTGGAAGATGGGTTTTTAATAGGCCCTACTTTTGAAGCCTATTTGGTGAGGTTTGGTAAGTTAACCTCTTAGATGTGTGTGGTTGACCAAAAAAGTGTAAGAATCCTTGGTTTAGGGTAAAGATGAAAAATCATCTAGGGTTTGGGAACTTGGTTTCAAGTTTAAAGGGTACTTCCTTTGTAAAAGTGGCCTAATTAGGCCTAGTTTTATGGCAGACATTGCTTGTCCATACAAATTATCCAAAGGATTAATATGAGCCCTTGGAGTGTGATATGTAAATTAAAAATAGGTGTTTTAATATGTGTTTTAACTGAAAATTTTGTTGGGAGAAGGAGTTAAGGACGAAAAACCAAACTAGGAGACCTAATTGGGAATTAGGCCTAATGAGTGCAAGTGTGAGGGTTTGTGCCCAAACTCATCAAAGAGGAGTTCAAACTAGTTGAGAAAAGTTAGATAGTGTGTTTTTAGACCCTAAAATGTGTTGGATCTAGTTCAAAAATTTGGGAACAAGATCTGGTGTCTTGGAGGGCCTTTATGTGGAGGATAACATAGAGAACCTTGGAGGGGTGGAATAGAGTCTACAAAATCATTTTGGTTATTTCTCAAGGGACATATCACTCTACATCAAAGGTGTTTCATGTGTAGGCATGTTGGTGGTGATTTTTTCAGTAGAGGAGAGTTTGTTTCCACAACCCTTGAGGAGGTGTTAGACACATTTAGAGGAGATGTGGACTTTCAAAGGAAAGGTGTCTCATGTGCAGCACTATAGGAGGCATTAGAAACACTCAGAGGAGATGTGCAATTTTAGAGGAAAGGTGTCTCATTGTGCTTGGGATGTGGGAACACTCATGTTGTGTAGATGGTTTTAGGCTCTACAACTAGGAGATCCATTGATGCGGGTAATTTGGTGTATCTTGGATAACCAAGGAAGTCAGGAGATCCACTATTATGATTAGTTCAGTGTTTTTGGAGTGAACGAGGAATATTGGTGAAGGCATTTCATCAAAATCTCCAAGATGGTTGGGTTTAAAACCCTTGTAACATCCACTTTGGTAAAATCGTGAAGATGAGTCCACTTTTCATGGAACTTTTACACTTAGCCAATTTTGTGAAAAGAGGCTTTTACAAAATGGGGTCTTTCTTTCAAAAAAGTAGGGTGATGCTATGCTTCGGGAACTTGAGCCTAAATTCAAATGGGATCCTGCCAAGTATAGGACCCTGAACCACTTTTCAAAAAATGGGGCCTTGCCTAGAAATGGGGTCCCATTCTAAATGCCACCCATTTCAAAATGGGGTGACATTTGGGATGGGGCCTCGTTTCAAAGAAGAGCCCCATTTTTACACCTTTTAAAAAAAAATTATATTAGTATTTTTAAATTTTTATGATGATAAATGGATTTGTATGTCAAATTTTATTACTTTTATTGTAGAAATGTGGAAAAAAATAGGTTTTTTCATGTATTTAGTTTTTTCATATATTTACATTTTAGAAATGTGAACAAAAAGGGTTTTATTATATATTTTTATTGTAGAAATGTAAAAAAATAGTTTTTTCATGTATATAGTTTTTATATACATTTTTATTGTAGAAATGTTAAAAAAATATGTTTTTCATGTATATAGATGTAATTTTTATTAATTTCTCTCCTAAAAATGTAAAAACTATATGTATATATACATCATGAAACAAATGTTGAAATATTAACAACCTAAAATAAAAACCTTAAACTAGAAACTTGGAATCATAACCCTAAATTAATAACTTGCAATCAAAATCCTCAACAAATAACTCACAGGATAAATCTTGAATAGATAATTTTGAATATAGAAACCATAAACCAATAACTAACAATAAAAATAGTATATAAAATTAACACTAGGAATCAAATTCCTATATACATCAATAGCACAAAAAATAAACAAATAACATTTAGAGTAGAAGCTAAATTAAACCAGCCATTAGATCTTAAGATAAAACGTTTATATCCAAGAGGCTCTAGAGGGTCTATATAGTTGAAATTATGAATGTGTCCTACGACCATTTATGATCATGAAATTTGTAATTATCATTCATTAAGAACTATTATTTATTTTAGTCCCCTTATGACCCATTAATGTATCCACCCATTAAATAGATCTCATAATATATTATAGGACCCTATCTTAGCACCCATTATATATCCTAGGACCATTAATGACTTCTTAATATACATTAGTACCCCTTAATATTTTTTAGGACCCCTTAGTACTCCTTGTATGCACCCAAAAATGGTCGCCTAGACTTTGGGCCCCATTTATTCGATTTATCAATCCTGAATCAGTTTTATCAATAATCAATATTTTCAACATTATCAATTTCTTGATCAAGTCTTAATTTCGATCATATATTGGATTTTTATCCTTGGATTAACCATTTTATCCTAAGCTTTTATTTACTTAAAAGGAATATTTCCTCCCCTTTTATTTGAATAAAAAGCTCCACCTTTTCTTCTTATCCTAAGTTGCACAAATAAAGCACTATTCTTATTTTATAAAAAAGGAAAAAAAGCACCTTTTGTCTCATATGGACATAAAGTCAACTCCTATTTTCCTATTGGAGGATATTTGTGCACACGGATTGCTCCTCTTTCAAGCTCCACTGTTGATTGAGACTTTTGCCTCTTAATCTCCATGGTCCATTCTTTTGCATTTCTTATAAAATGAGAGCTCTCTCCTTCATTTGCATATCCATCTCTTTCATGCCATTGTTATGCTGCAGGTTTTCTAGGTGCATTTGGAGCTTTTGGAGATCATTGCTACATCAAGCTCTTCTTGGATTTCCTCATTGCTTCATAGTCTAGACTTCATTTCTTGCATTATCTTAGCATCCATAGCTTCATTTCATAGCTTAGTTTCCTTTTATGCAATATATTAGCTTCACATAGCTTAATTAGGAGGGATTGTAAAACTTGTACTTTCCCTTTCATAGTTTAGTTGGCACTTTACTTTCATAGATTAGATTTCCTTTCAAGCATTGCATTGTTATCATTTAGCTTAGCTTGCATCTTCATCTTTAATCTAGTTTGCATTGCATTTTCATAGTGATTCTTGAGGATATTGGCACTCTTTCCCTTATCCTCATTCGAATCTCTCATTGTATGGTTGACTAGCAAGGTCACAAGCTCAATAGCTCTAGCTGAGAGCAAATCCATAATCTTGCAACTCCATGCATAGAGAGCTATGGATCGATTTGTGAGGGCTCATTCTTGAGTTTCCTTGCATGTAAGGATTCATAGAAGTGCACAACTTTTGTGTGTACATTTTTGGTGCCCACCATGGGGCAGAGTAGATTAACTTTGTCCTTTATTTTCTGCATTTCTGCAAAAATTTTTGTCAATTTTCGGCTTTATTTTCGGTCTCTGGTTTTTCTGTCTCTGAGTGTCACATGACACTTTGCCAGTGTCATGTGATAGTTCTCTGTATAGCAGCGTGACACTTTTCCAGTGTCGTGCGATAGTTCTCTGTATAGTGGCACGACACTTTACCAGTTAAAAAGTGTCACCCCCTTTGATAGAAAGTGTCGCACTGCTTGAGAAGTTTTGTCGCTCGCATATAGCACGAACTGTCGCCCAGAGATAAAGTGTCGCACCCGTATACAGAAAAGTGTCACATGACATTTTTGGTGATTGTACTGTCACCTGTACCTGATAGTGAGCTATTTTTGAGCTATTTTAGTTATCTTGCAAGTTTTGTCATTTGATCAGTTATTTTAGCTATTTTAGTTATCATTGGAAAGGTCTTTCCGAGCCTAGTCCAACCATGATGGTTTCATTTTCAGATTTTGTCATTTGATCAGTTATTTTTGTAGATTATCTAATTTTTTTAATGTGCTAACCATTGTTAGATTTTGGATTTTGCTAACCTTTTGTTGGTCTAACAAGTTGTTTTGAAGGTGCTCTTACTTTCATGGAAAATGCTTGAAATTGCTTGAGGTACTTTGCTCCATCTCTACAATATTTGGATTTTGGGATTAAAATTGAACCTCTCATGTGTTTGGCTTGAGTGTTTACATGCTTTCATAGAACACATTTCAATTGATGCTCTTAATGGGAAATGAAAGAACATAGATTTGCTTTCATACAAGTTTGTGTAAGTGAATGCTTGTGTTTAAACCTTAAGTAATTCTTGGTTCCAATATCAAATATCTCATTGAGTGATTGAGGGCATGGATTCATTCCTTATTTACATAGGGAGTTAAATGCACCACTTTGTGGACTCACTCTATGTTTGCTTGGAAAGTTAAATATTCCATTGATTCAACCCTTTGTCATTTGTGAGTAGTATTGATAAGCAACTTTAGATTACTTGTGATTGATCTAGATTGCTATCTTGGGTTATTGGACTTGCTAATCCATCAGCCCCTCATTTCCACCCCATGGTTGCAAGACCAGTGCCACATTAAAGGGGAGGGGTCTACAAGAAAGAAGTGTTAATTTCTCCACTAGGCAACCCTTTTGTGCTTTTTGGAACTCACTTGTTTTCTAAGGTGTGGACTCACTTTGAGTTGATGTGAGGAGTTAAATGTTCCACTTTTGGACTCACTTTGAGTTTGTGTGAAGAGTTAAATGTTCCACCTTGTGGACTCACTTCACATTCACTTGAAGAGTTAAATGTTCCACTTTTGGACTCACTTCACATTTACTCGAAGAGTTAAGTGTTCCACCTTTAGTGCTTTAAATACTTTTGATAGTGAATTACTTAATTTTATTTTTAGAAGGCCCGCTTGGGGACACACCACCTTAAGGGATGACCTTAACTCCCATGTTTCGATGGAGTATAAATAGTGGGTGGTGAATCGAAAGACACCTCTCTTGGGAATTGAGTTTGATATCACTCTTGGCTAAGCCTCAAATAACTTTATACCTTTGAGAAGTGAAGGAGGAGATTTGGGTTACCGTCTCCCCCCGGCTGTGTGATTTTGTATTCTTCTCATCTACGGATTTGGGCCTCACGTACCTTGCGTATATCAAGGACTCCTTTTAGAAAGCTATGTATATCCTTGTAGATAGCTTGTTAAGGTGTTGTTGTGTTCTATGTGCCTACTAAAACATTCTCAAGAACATACACAAGTAGAACCTTTAAGGAGTAGAAATACTAAGTCACTATCCTTGTTCATGTGCAAGGTTGCTTTGCCCCTTGTTCATTGTTTGAAGACAATTGTTTGCTTGAACTCCCTGATTGTTGTTATATGTGCTTGATCATCATTGTGAAATATTTTGAAAGATCTAATTGGAATATTGAAATTGAGTTCCGTCCTACTGTAGTGAGTTCTCCTTAGAAGCTTGGTTTTCCTTGGTCAGTCCAGATCAGATCCTAGGTGCTATCGTGTTGCTAAACATCTCAATGAAAGTTATGGTATCAATTGCATAAGATGACTCTTAGTCTTCTTCTTCCTTCTCCATTTCCCATGTTCTTCTGAAGTCTTCTATTCCCATGGGAAATTCTTTTTCTTCTTGATTTCTTTCCTCTTATTTTCTAGTCTACTTTCTTCTATTCATTTATTCATTTCTTCCATGATTGATTCCTCCTCTTCTAGAACCATGAATTTCAAATATCTTGCTAAGGAACCTCTCTTGAGAATAGATGATCTTAATCTCATTGCTCAATTTGAAGAATATCTTTATTCCTCCAATAGTCCTTCCAAATATCTCATGAGTGACGAATTTATGAAAAAATGAAAGAAAAATTGATTAAATCAGATGCCTTTGCTAGAATCATACTCATGATCTCATCCAAATATTCTTCATCTTCTAAATCTTCTCATCACTCCTCACATTCTAAATCTTATCATGATTCTTCTAAACACTATTCACATTCTTCATCTTCCAAATCTTATCATAACTCTTCTAAACATCATTCGAATTCCTCATTGTCCAAGCATTCTTCTTCCACTAGGTCTTTATTTTCCTCTTCTTCAAGATCTCATTCCTCTTCTACTTCTCCAAAGAGTCTTACTTCTCTTTAGAAGAAATACCATAAAGAGCAACGTGATAGTCCTTGTGATGTCTCTTCCACAAAGAGTGACACACCTACCTTTGATGAATATGATGACTATGATGATGGCCAATGTAGCAATACTTATGGCACCTCTTTTCCTAGGAGTCCTCCTCGTCGTGTGCTCAGGCTTACTAAAGGGTCATCCTATTGGATAGATTTTGATGGTGATCCCTATGATTCTAATTTTGAGAGAAATTATGATATTTGTTGTGAACAATATGATACATCTACTTCTATTGAGGAAGAGAAAGCTTTCCATGCTGATTATAAACATAGATACTATGAGCATTTCTCCTCTAAGAACATTCATGCTGAAAATAAAGATGACGCTCTCAAGCAAGATCATGTTAATGTTGAACCTTTGTCTTGTGATGGTTCCCTTCCATCCTCTATTTCCTCCAACATCCATACATTTTCTAAAGCTTCTAAGTCTTCCAAATCTATCACAAATCTTTCATCCAACAAAGATCCTAATGCTTTTGATGTAGTTCCCTATAGTTATCCTCAAGGGCTACCTCTTAAAGAAACTCAAGCTAACCTTGACTTGGCTTCAAATACTTTCAATAATGTCAAACCTAAAGAGCCTAAGCCTTTAAAAGCTATAATGCCTATTTCAGCTAGTCCTTCACCATCTCCTCCAAAGTCTTCCATACAATTCCAACATGTTTCCTTGTCCTTAGAAGTGGCTCCATGTCAAGAGGACTCTAAAAATGATAAAGAAAAGAACATAAAGAAAGATCAAGATCAAGAACCCTCCATGTCATCCAATTCTTTTCATGATGTCTCTGATCTGTTTCATGGTTCTTTTGATCCTCTACACTCTTCTACATTCATTCCACCATCTCCTACACAAGATCAAGCTACTACTTGCACCATTGAGCTTATTGATGATCAAAATAACCTTACCACACTTGCGCTTTCCAAAGATGATGTTTCCATTAAGGTTATTAAAAATGGTGTTTTTACTGCTAATATTAAGCCTATTGAAGATCAAGAAGCAAATTTTGCACTTGTGTTATCCAAAGGTCCTTGTCAAGATCAAAGTCTTCCATCTTGTTGTTCTACCGCTCCATGCTCGTTTTCACTTTCTACTCTTCCTAAGTCTTTGCAAGCTTTGAAAAATCCTATCAAGGAAGATTCTCCTATTCAAGATGTTCACGATCCTATTGAAAATCCTAATGCTCACTCTAAAGATGCTGATATCCTTGGTTGTCATATAGATGCTGATGAACTTATTGATTATCCTTTTGCATCTTCCACTTCCATGCTTGGACCTCTTCCACCACTAATAAGGGCTTCACGTCTTCCTTCCATCTTGGGCCCTTATGTCCCTTCACTTTCCCCTCCTAATTCTCCTAATTCATCATCCATTTTGGGTCCTTACATCCCTCCATATCCTATCTTTCCTCAAGATCAACATACATGCATACCCTTGAATCCTTTTCATCCACCCACCCATCTAAACCAGTCATGCCCTTCTTCCACAAGTCCCAAGTCTTTTGGAAGTAACTTGAATGTTCAATACAAGAAAAAGAAGCAAAACAAGAATCCATCAAAAAAAGAAGATCACCATGTCTCCTCTAATCGATATGGGGGCATAAAGTCAAAAGAGATATCTAAGAAGAAAACTACAAGACAAGTATGGGTTCCAAAATCCATCATTAAAGATATTCTCTCTAAATCATCAAAAGAAAATGAAAAGCCTAAGGCTATATGGATTCCAAAGTCTCTCTTGAAAGACTCTTATATTGAACAAAAAGTGAAGTTGACATTCAAGCTTCCAAAGGCTTCCACTTCATCTTTTTCCAAAAATATTCTTCCATTCCATGCACCTAAACCACAACCTCTGCTAAACATTCACCATATTCCTTCATGTATTCCTTCATTCAAGTTTCCTCCACCCTCTCGCCACCCTTCAAGGTGTGTGTTGACATTGATCTTGCCTTCCTTTCCATCTATCCTTTCACAATCCTTCCATTCATTATCCTTCTACCTTCTATCATTTTTCTTCATTTGCCTATTCCTCATATCTTCCAACCTCACTCACTTTGCATAAAACCTTATCCTCCATTTTTCTCTTCCATCTTCCTTTCCCTATTAGCATCTTTGAGCATATCATTTTGAATCCTTGGCATATTATGGTTTATCCTTTCAAGGAGAATTATCTAAAAAGCTTGCCTTCTTCAAAAAATAAAACAAGATTAAAATTCAAAAAAATAGAAAAAATTCAAAAAGAAAAGAAAAAAAAGAAAAAAATTGAAAATGTGCCTTGGTGAAAACCTGGAAACAGGCACCTTGGTAGCAAAAGTAAAGAGAAATAAATTCGTCCTATGGTGAAAACCACTCCCTTGTGGTGCTTTGGACAAGTACCATGATGAAAACCTAGAAATTAGGCATCATGCATAGTTCTTCTACATATTTCATCCATTCCATCTTATCTCTTTGATCTTGACAATGTTGAACTATACACGAACATTTGGCTATCTTGTGAGCTATCTTACGATGATCTTGCTTTCAATCCATTCATGTTTTGCCTTCATATTCATTTTTCTTTTATTCATTCTAGCCTTTCATTATCCTCTTCCCCTTTGGTTTTGATCTAATAAAAAGAGTAAAATACGATGCTATGAAGCCTCTTGACATGTCTACTCCTTTGGACTTCATCCTTTCCTTCTTTTGCATTATGCTTTTGTGACTTATCCTATGCTAACCTTTCATTACTTATCCAAATGTGCTTTGCATGATAATTTTTCCCTAGCTTGGGTACTCTTGAGGAGTTTGACCTTGAGGATTTCTTCCCTCCATTTGCCTTCATTCTCCTTTCCTCCATCTCATTCACCAGCTTGGTCATCCATCTTGTCCCTCACATTGCTAGATATTGGGACTACACGATGTGATCTTGCTTGGAAGTTTGATGCCCATTTTGTCTGGGGGCATCTTTTGTACATATTTATTGATCCTAAAAAAATTTCAAAATTTTTTTTATATATGATGCTGAAAAAATTCTAAAAAGCATATAAAGTCCTGAAAAAATACAAAAAAAAATTAAAAAATTGAAAAAATACAAAAAAAGAAAAAGAAAAAGTGCCTTGGTGAAAATTTGGAAACAGGCGCCTTGGTAGCAAAAATAAAAAAAGAAAAGAAAAAAAATAAAATTGCAATAAATCCAAGTGGTGAAAACCTGGAAACAGGCGCTACTTGAGGCCTTTGCACCCTTGTCTTTTAGCATGCATCCTTGACACTTAGCCTTTCTCCATCATGTCTTGACCTTATTTGACTTGGTCTAGAATTGGTCTTGGTCTTTGTCTTTGTCTAGGGGGCATACCTGTTCGCATTGGTCTTTTAGTTGCGTGTGTCTCTTGGGGCATTTCACAATAGGTGTTTTTCAACACCACCCCAAACAGTGTTTTTTAACACTACCATTGCGTCAAGTGTTTCTTAATACTTATCAGATGTCTTTATCAATAGTCTAAGTATGATGTGATATTTCTCATTGGTAGATGTGATAACCAGAGTCTGACTCTATGACCAACACACATGCACTTAAACAATCAACTTGTTGAGATATGTTGACTTTATTTTTCTTTGTGTGCTGTCTATGAGGATTTCTTTGATGAGTGGTCTCTCCCTGAGAAGTTTTCGATGATGCATAGCTAGAAGACTGAGGGTATGAGAACATTTTTTATTTCTTTATCTACTTGTGGGTATATTTTGTTGATCCTAACTGTCATGAGCATTTATGCTGGTCTTACTTGACACTATGGATTAACAAGGTATTATCCTTGACTATTTTGTGAGTACATGCTTCTAGTTATCCTGACTTTCATGTGTCTTGATACAACCATAATCTCGCCATATCAAACTTAGGTAATCTCACTACACTAGTCATCTTGACCTACATGTCTTTGATGCCTAGGTGGGATTTCCACATTTCTATCTGATAGAGATCATATTCATATCCACATAGTTATGCTAGTGTGCATTGTATGATCTTACGATGCTATCCATAACGCTCGATGATGATAATTAGATGTCTATAAGCATTGTGACCTTGCAAGTCAACCACTTTTCATAGTAGCTTGCATTTTTAGGGTCATGTTAGTTTAGTTTTTGCATCTTGCATATGGAGAGAGCTCTCCTTTTTATCATCTACGGACTAGTTGGTCAATTGTGCTCATTTTCTGATTCTTCTTGATCATATCTTTCATTTTCGGTCTTTCATGTCACATCATTTTCTATCCATTTTCAAACTTGAAATCAAAATCTGAGTCATGTTTCAAAATTTTCCCCTTCTTTTGACCAATTGACTGACTTTTTGAGGCATAATTTGATTTTCGGTGGAATTTCTTCCTTTCCATGTCTCTCAAATTTTCTAGTCTTTCATTCGCCCTATTTCTTTTCTTCTAACTCATCGTTGGGGCATGTTTCATTGCCTAATGGTTAACCTATTGACCTTTATCTTTGATTGTGATTTCCTTATGATTTGATCAAATCTTTTATCAATCCACTGTTCTCCTCTATCTGATTTCGATTTCAATTCCGAGGGGGCAATATTTATGGGATTCTCATCCCTGATTCCTTTATTTTCCTGATTCAGACATCTTTTGTGAGCTTTCACTCAAATTTGATATTCTTATCTCTTACTTTGAATGTGATCTCGAATCGACCTCCTATTCAAAGGCCTTTATTTATGTTTGTCCGGGTGTGATCCCGAATCGACCTCACATCTGAGTTGTTTTTTGATCCCAGATCGATCTCACATTTCAAACTTCATTCTTTGACTACATGTGTTCCAAAATCAATCACACATTAGTCAAAGAGGGGCAAATGTATGCACCCAAAAATGGTCGCCTAGACTTTGGGCCCCATTTATTCAATTTATCAATCCTGAATCAGTTTTATCAATAATCAATATTTTTAACATTATCAATTTCTTGATCAAGTCTTAATTTTGATCATATATTGGATTTTTATCCTTGTATTAACCATTTTATCCTAAGCTTTTATTTACTTAAAAGGAATATTTCCTCCCCTTTTATTTGAATAAAAAGCCCCACCTTTTCTTTTTATCCTAAGTTGCACAAATAAAGCACTATTCTTATTTTATAAAAAAGGAAAAAAAACACCTTTTGTCTCATATGGACATAAAGTCAACTCCTATTCTCCTATTGGAGGATACTTGTGCACACCGATTGCTCCTCTTTCAAGCTCCACTGTTGATTGAGACTTTTGCCTCTTAATCTCCATGGTCCATTCTTTTGCATTTCTTATAAAAGGAGAGCTCTCTCCTTCATTTGCATATCCATCTCTTTCATGCCATTGTTATGCTGCAGGTTTTCTAGGTGCATTTGGAGCTTTTGGAGATCATTGCTACATCAAGCTCTTCTTGGATTTCCTCATTGCTTCATAGTCTAGACTTCATTTCTTGCATTATCTTAGCATCCATAGCTTCATTTCATAGCTTAGTTTCCTTTTATGCAATAGATTAGCTTCACATAGCTTAATTAGGAGGGATTGTAAAACTTGTACTTTCCCTTTCATAGTTTAGTTGGCACTTTACTTTCATAGATTAGATTTCCGTTCAAGCATTGCATTGTTATCATTTAGCTTAGCTTGCATCTTCATCTTTAATCTAGTTTGCATTTCATTTTCATAGTGATTCTTGGGGATATTGGTACTCTTTCCCTTATCCTCATTTGAATCTCTCATTGTATGGTTGACTAGCAAGGTCACAAGCTCAATAGCTCTAGCTGAGAGCAAATCCATAATCTTGCAGCTCCATGCATAAAGAGCTATGGATCGATTTGTGAGGGCTCATTCTTGAGTTTCCTTGCATGTAAGGATTCATAGAAGTGCACAACTTTTGTGTGTACACTCCTTAGGGTCCCTTAATATGCATTAGGACCCCATAGTACTCCTTAAGGTCCCTTAATATGCATTAGGATCACTTAGTACCCATTATGTATCATAAGGGGTTTGAAAGGGTCCTAAGGGGTCATAGGATATATTAATGAGTCATGGGACCATTCAGGACCCCTTATGATCCTTTAAAATTTTAGAGGATCCCTTAGTACCAATTAGGAACCCTTAGGACTCATAATGTATTATAAGGGGTCCTAAGGGGTCCTAGGACTCATTGACAGGTCCTATGACCCCTTAGGACCCTTTAGTACACATTAAGACCCCTTAGGATGCATCATCTATCATAAGGGGTCCTAATGGGTCAAAAGACCATTTCGGACCCTTATAACCCCTTACAATGCATTAGGACCCCTTCAGACTATTTAGGATCCCTTAGGACTCATTAATGTTTCTTAGGAACCCTTAGTACAGATTAGGACCCATTATTTATGATAAGGGATCCTAAGAGGTTGTAGAAGCCATTAATGGGTCATAAGAACATTTGGGACCCCTTAGGAACTATTAATGTGTCTTTGGACACCTTAGTATTCATTAGGACCCATTATTGTATCCTAAGACCCCTTAGTATGAAAACTAGAACCTATTAAGACTCATTATGTATCATAAGGGGTCCTTAGAGGTCGTAGGACCCATTAATGAGTTATAGTATTATTGAGCATCATTTATACATGAGACAACGACTAGGAATTTGGAATGAAAATTCCCCTCTTTGAAAGAATGATCAAATCACTCCCATGGTTACTTTTAGGCTGGGATGGATAGCTCAATCAAAGATAAACGTGAAACTATTCATGAGGATGCCTTTGCTAGTTCAATCTTGGAGAGGCTGCAAAGTCAATCTTAAACAAATAACATTTTGTATTTTCAAAAAAATTAAATGAAAGCAATTTCGTAACATGTAACTCTTAATTTAACCTACTAAGATTGATTTTCTCAAAGCATGGAAAGTAAGGTAACAAGAATTGAATGAAATTAGAGAAGATAATTCTAATGGACATAAACTATCGTTGCATAATCTTGTGAACTAAATTATCACAAAAATGGAGGAAACCCACAAAACATAGATTAGAATTACTCAAAACCCTAGCTTTGTAGATGCAATCAACAAAGGAAATTAATGTAGATGTAATATTTGTCAAAATTCATCAAATCATGAAGTTACTATGAACGTATGGACACATGAGACAAATTTATCTTGAAGAAACCGAAGAACAATTTTCCTAATAATTTGTCACAACAAGATAATGCAACAATGATAAAGACCAGACTAAAATATTTATAGATTAGAATAACCATACACTCAATTAGCTCTTTGAAATAAACAAATGAGGAAACACACATTCAAGAACTTCACGAAGATAGTAGAAAACTTCACACTACGATTGAAGCACCAATTATAGATAGTGGTATTGCAAAATTAATCAGCCTTAATTACATTGTTTTGATACATTTTATAGAACTTCACCCTTTTGAAAACAAGAAAATCATAGCTAGGGTTTCAGCTACAAAACAAAACTTCTAAACAAAAGAAAACTACTCCTAGGGAAGTTTTAAACCACCCAAATAGATCTTAGCCGCGTGCATTATTTTTACAAGGAAAGAAGCTAAAACCACCAAGAAAATAAGAGATCACGGCTAGAGTTCCATCTGTGATTAAATTGAATTCTTCTTCCAAACTTGGAGTTCTTCCTTGGAATATTCTTCAAATCTCTCTATGATTATTTTAACTAATTGATATCCCCAAAGTAATAAAAAATGACCCTAGACATGCGGGCAATCTAATCCATACTTATCTCCTCAAGAAAAAAGTGTTGGCATGTGATGTTTTGGAGCACTAGGAATCACTTGAGGGTTGTCATTTATGGCAACACTCATGATGGAGTAATTTCATGTTGTGGAGATTGCCACTAGAGTCACAATCATGAAAATGATTAAGTCCAAAATCAGGATAACAGGGTACAATGCCACAGTTTTGGTCAACAATGAATATATATGAGGTATTATGGCTTGATAAGTTAACTGAAGGTATTTTGGGATATTCACATGATTCATTTAAGATCACATAAGTTTTGGTTATTAGATCTGTGAGATAGAGTGTTCGAAAGATATGCGAAGGCACTAAAATAGTGTAACAGGGTATATGAACAATTGTGAAGATTAAGGAAGGTAAAGTGAATATGGTAACATACTAAGATAGGTGAATAAAGTATATTTCCAACTCTTTGGTATTGTAAGAGTGTTGAATCCATAAAAAACATTTGCATGAGCTATTGTTATGTTTTGCATGATAATTGTGAAGCTGACTGGAAGGCTGATTTTGTATAAGTATGGAGTGTTTCTGTAAAAGAAAACTATGGTATGTATAATGATGATAGAGTAAGTTTGAAAATATAAGAGTAGAGATCATATGCAAGATCAGCAAGAGGTCATGCTACAATTGGAACTATCTAAGAAAGATAAGTTCTTGTATTTTTCCCCTTTTGAGAACTATTTTGAGACAAGTATTGATTATAAGAGCAGTGTGCTCGCCGCCTTTAACCAGGTGTTTGGTTTACCCTTAAATAGAGTTTTGTATTCCTCCAACAAGGAAATTTACTATGTAACAATCAGCTCCTAATGGGGCTAGATCTCCTAACAGAGATATTATATTTTAGTACATATTTGTGGGTACCATCCCCACCAGGGTTTTCCTTTTGGCCACAGTTTCCTTGAGAACAATTCATGGTGTCATGAGTAATGTGTTATGCTTATATGTTCTTTTTATTTCTGCATTACTTTGGATTATTTGTAATTGTTTAAAGTTGAGATCAAAGTTTTGTAATACTGATTCACCCCCCCTCTCAATATTACCTAATACTAATAATTGGTATCAGAGCTATTGGACCTTGGAGAGAAAGACTAACAACTTAAGGGAGATCTGGATGGATTCAAAAAACATGCAAGATAACTTTGAGGCTGCACTTGAAGATCTAGATAAGATGAAAGCTTAGAAAGGTGAACTAAAATTTAACTTAATAAGAGCGGAAGGTTTGATGGGGAAACTAAAAGAATAGCTTGATATTGCAAAGAGTTAGAGGAAATACCTTATGGAGAAGATCAAAGAAGATTCAGACAATGACACATTAGACAAAATAAAGAAGATGGAACAAGAGAAAGAACAAATCAATCTTTTGATGATTAAATAAATTCAGCATGAAAAGAAGAAAGAAACAAAGTTGAAGAATCACTAAAAGAGTCTAAGAAGCAGATAAGTGAAATGAATACTGAACTTAACCAATACAAAGATAAACATCAGGAATTGGAAAAATATAATCAAATCATTAAAGGTGAACTCACTCAAGCAAACTACATATTGAGAAGCTACACATGAGTAGTGATAAGATTGATGAACAAAGAGAAAGACAAAAGCCTAAAGGAGATATGTCTGGAGTTGGATTCAATAACGCAAAAAGTTCAAAAAACTAGGAAGAATCAAATGAAGCCAAGAATGAGGAAAAACCTATTTCTGAAGAGAGACCTACAAATAAAGAATCTAGAGAATAGTTCAGAACCTTTAGAGGTAGATGTTTCAGATGCAACAAAGTTGGACACATGAAAAGAAATTGAAGTAAAGGCAACTCTAAGCCCTTTACTAGTTATTATTTTAATTGCTATGAATATATACACAAGAAGGCAGATTGCAAAGGACCTGATCAATCTAGGTACAAGAAGAACTATATTAGAGAAGAAACATCAGCTAAGATCACATGTCAAAAATTCAATAACTTTGGGCATGCAACAAGGTATTGTAAATTGTAGACTAATCAAGATAGAAGGAGACCACCTACTTGTTACAAATGTAACAACCTAGGTCACATTGCAAAGTTTTGTAGATATAATGGAGAAGAAAACAAAAGAGGACCAAGAAGACCTAGTGAACCAAGAGGACCACCTCCTGTGGTTATAAGGAAAAATGTTGGTGATAGTGGTAAGAGTTTTGATGAGTACATAGAAGATTTTGGGAGTCATTTCAAGAAATCAAAGAACAAGGAGGATGACTAGATATGGAAGGTGAAAGTTTTAAATAGAGCAGTGATTTAGGGAGAGATAATAGATGATACTATGTCTTTGCATGATGAGGTCTTTGAGGCATCGACCTAAATGGCCGCATGGCCTTATGGGGAGCATTGGATGCAACAATCAAAAAATATCCAGCCCCTGTATTTGTGGAGTAAGCTCATGTGAGCTTAGGTATGAGATGTACTTACACCATGAAGTCTATGGGAAAGATTGTAGCATTTGAAGGTTCATCTTCTATGTTCATGAGTTTTGCATCGATTGGAAGGCATGTGAAGTTGAGATACCTATGTTTAATACACTCACTCAACTTGTGATGAATAAAAGACATGAAGTACTTCACTTTCACACCATTTGTTGATCAGGGACTAAGGAAGGAAGATGTGTGAGAGAAAAGAACTGATCTAGCATAGTGATTTTATGTTCATGTGAAGCAAATCATTGGATTAAAGCATTTAAGGTAATTAGACCTAATCTTTCCCAAAAGTCATTGATGTACCAATAATATATGATTTTGTAGATAGACCTAGGTATAAATTCAAGTGACATCCATACAAATCCTATGAGGATGATCCAGAGGGAGCATTTTCTCAAACCCCCATAGGCATATTACATGCAGAAGACATTAGGGCATACATCCACTGTAATTATGAGATCATTGGTGAGGATAATATCTACAGTGAGTTGGATGGTATGGTTGAAGCTAATGGAACCATGGTAGAAGAGTTCAAACACCTGCAAGATCAGTCAATTCTGAAGCTAACCCTACTCACTGAGTTCATGGAAATTGAATGGTTTAAAATCATTCTAAGAAGGGTTCATGACCAATTTTTGTGGATAGGTAATCAACCTATAAAGATATGTGCACAACTAATATATGACATCACTGGTCTTGATAATGAAGGAGCCCTACCTGTGAAAGAGAAGAATCTAAGGAACCTAGCTGAAACCCTAACTCATTCAAAATGGAATAAGAGGGAAATGAAAGTAAATGAAATTTATTTACAAGATGTCAAGTTGATAGCAATGTTTCTGGGGTACAAACTATTTTACAGTAGTAGAACTAATTATGTATCTACCAGAGTCATCATGATGGCATACAAAATGGTAAAGGAGAATAATAAGTATAACCTTAGTGAAATTATAGCTCAACAATTCATTGAGAATGTGAAAGACATTAAGAAGGATAAATCTAAGGCATTTAGATTTGGTTCATTACTGATTCATATGTACATTCACATAATCCAAAAATTTCCTAGCATGCATCCTAGAGCATGGAAAGTCAATGAACCCACTGGACTTCAAATATCAGAATCCTATAAAAGGAAGAAGAAAGACTGGTTAGATGGAGACTTGTTTGGCATGATAAAGATACTGCAGAGGTAGATGAAAGAAAGGTACAAAATCCCCAAGAATTTAGTAGAAAAGTATGAGGACACTATCTATTTCATGGTTGAAACTGATGGTGTCTGCTTTGAGGAAGTTGAGTCCAGAACTAAGTGGTGTTATCCTATGGGATTTGAGGTAAGTGTTGAAGTGTTGACTATGCAAGTGGAACATGTAGTAGAAGCAGAAAAGGACCCTACCCAAGAAAGATGGGGTACATATAGGGAGAAATATGAGAAAGTAATAGAAGAACAAGAAAAGGTAACAAGGAAAAGAAAGGTCAACAAGATTATTGAAGAAATTACTATGAAGGTAGAAATCAAGAAGAAATAGTATTTGGACTTGAAAAACAAGATGGAGGCATCTTCTAGCATTGCCATTGCCACTGATGTGCCCATTCCATTGGAGATAGAAAAGGCAGTTACTACTGTTGATATTGTTAATTTTTCAGCCTCTAAAGAGGAAGAAACACAAGATATGGTTCCTGCAATTAATCCGAGAAGATCCACAACAACAAGAAAACAAGATAGTCCCAAATAAAAAGAGACAAAGGTGAAGAGGAAGAAGAAGGAACAAAAGGAAGTTGAGAAACAGGAAGAGAAAATAGTCCAAAATAATCCACAAACCTTGTGGAAACCGGATCTTAAGTCACTACAGAAAAGAGTTGTCAAAGATGGAAATCTGATATCAATAAACATATACTATGAAAGATATAGCCCTGAGGACCAAGCAGTCATTGAGGGAACTATCATTGAACACCTAATAATATTTAAGAAGAATTTTTTGGAGGTTGAAGCAAGCATCTCGAAAGACCTGTGTAACAAACTAGAAATCAGGAAATAATTATCACATTTAGAGGATAAGAACATAAGAAACAAAACAATTGATGGTATGTTTCCAGTTGTGTCAATTCAGGAAAGAGATAGAATCATAAATGCACTAAAACCCCTATTGCATACAAAGACCAAATTAGTCAAGATTATGGCTAGAAAGTATGATGAGGTGATTGAGGACACCTAAAAGGCATTAGACCAAATTCTAGTGCAAGACATGCCCAAGAAGGTTTCACCTCCCAAGATTTCTAAACCTATATTTTTGGGTTTAGGAGAGAGTTCCAAGATAGAAAATGAAAGTGCTCAAGTTAGCATGCAACCAGATTTCTTTGTCACTGGTGTGCCCGTTAGCCTTGACACTTCATAGGATGTAAATGATCCATTTTTGGATAATGTGGACAGTGTGATGGAGGTAGAAGATCAAGAGAAGACAGAGAAAGGGAAATTAGAAGAGAAGCAAAAAGAAAAAGAACAAAGGAAGGAAATAAAGTAGGAGGAAAAGGAAGAAGATCAACTAACATAAGAAAAAGTTACTGAAGTCAGTATGGATACATCTTTATTGATGACAAGTATGGCCAAACCCGTTAGCTGTGATGTGGACAACATGGATGAAGATGAGCTGATGAGACTATCATTTGTCGCCTTTGCCAAAGCTAAGGAGAGATCAGTTCAGAAAGGAGACAAAAGAGCAAAGGCAATGGTCAGGGCTATAGAAACAATGAACAAACTAGTCCCCTCACCGATTAGCTTCAAACACAAGAATGAAGCTGAGAATCTTGGTATGGTATTGGATGGATTTGATAGTCATTTTGACTCTTTCTAAAAACAATAGAAGAAAAGGCTAAAAATAACTTCTTGGAGAAGAAGCTGAGTGAATTTTGTAAGTCCATTTCATGGGACTTAAACATTCTTAAGGCTACCATTCTTAAGGCCAAGAGTTGTGTAGCACAAGGCAGGAGAATCTACAGTTATTGCATAAACCCCTGTAGACATTTAAGGAACATTGAGGAGATCATAGCCAAAGATAAGGCTAACCTTGATAGTATAATGGACAATTGTGAATCATCTTCACAAACTATGGGAGAAATAGATAAAGATTCATCCAAAATATTGGACAAAATAGGAGTACTGGAAATAGAGAGTTGCAGATAGATTTTTCTTATTGAGAAGCCTATTGACTCTGAAGCTCACAATGTTGGAGACTCATCTCTCAGAGATGATAAAAGTTGAAGGCTCACTGTCTATACCTACTCTCACTGAGCTTAAAGTAGTAGAGACAATGTCATATGCACTGAATGGATTAATCCATGTCAGTGAACTATTGATAAGTTCATGGATTGAAGAAGTTAATACCTTGGAAAACTCTTTCCAAGATGTCTTAAATCTAGTGAGTAAGCACTGAATCTTTTGGGCTCAAGTTTTCCAATTTTTTATATACCTTTTCCATTGATGTTAAAGGGAGAGGAAGAAAAATAAAAAATGAGGAAGAGTAAGAAATATGTAGAGAAAAAATATATATATAGAAAAGAGAAAAAGAAAAGAAGAGAGTTGCTCTGTGACACTTAGTCATTTTTCTAAGTGTTTCCATCAATGCCAAAGGGATAGATTTTTGGCATGTGATGTTTTAAAGCACTAGGAATCACTTGAGGGTTGCCATTTATGGAAACACTCATGATGGAGTAATCACATGTTGTGGATATTTCCATTGGAGTCACAGTCATGAAAATGACTAAGTCTAGAATCAGGATAACAGGGTACAGTGCCATAGTTTTGGTCAACGATGAAGATATATGAGGTATTATGGCTTGTGAAGTTAACTAGAGGTATTTTAGGAGATTCACATGCTTTAGTTAAGATCGCATAAGTTTTGGTTATCAAATCTATGAGATAGAGTGTTCGGAAGATATGCGAAGGCACTAAAACAATGTAACAGGGTATATGAATAGTTGCGAAGATTAAGGAAGGTAAAATGAATATGGTAACATGATAATACAGGTGAATAAAGTATATTTCTAACTCTTTGGTATTGTAAGAGCACTGAATCCATAAATAACATTTTCATGAGTTATTGTTATGTTTTCCATGATAATTGTGAAGCCGACTGGAAGGCTGATTTTGTATAAGTATGGAGTGTTTCTATAAAAGAGAAGTATGGTATGTATGATGATGATAGAGTAAGTTTGCAAATATAAGAGCAAAGATCAAATGCAAGATCAGTAAGAGGCCATGCTACAATTGGAAATATATAAGCAAGATAAGTTCTTGTATTATTCCCCTTTTGAGAACTATTTTGAGACAAGTATTCATTGTAAGAGTAGTGTGCTCACTGCCTTTAACTAGGTGTTTTGTTTACCCCTAACAGGGTTTTTTATTCCTTTAACAAGGAAATGTACTATGTAACAATCAGCTCCTAATAGGGCTAGATCTCCTAATAGGGATATTATATTTTAGTGCATATTTGTGGGTACCATCCCCACCAGGGTTTTCCCTTTGGCCACAGTTTCCTCAAGCACAAATCATGGTGTCATGAGTAATGTGTTATGCTTATATGTTCTTTTTATTTCTACATTACTTTGGATTATTTGTAATTTTTTAAAGTTGAGACCAAAGTTATATAATATTGATTTACCCCCCTCTCAATATTACCTAATCCTAACAAAAATCTCTTTGACGAAATGACCCAAAAAGTTTAGACCCCAACCCTAACTCTAAAAAAGAAAGCCTAAAAATTGACTAAGTAAAAAACCTTATGAATCTCCAAAATTTTAAACTTTTAGAGTCCAAAAGGCCAAAAATATGAACTAGAAAAAATGGTTGTGTCAAAAAGGTCCCTCATTGCAAAATTTGACTGAGTCCAAAACTCAACACTTAGTCATCTAGAAGGATTTTTGGATGAGATTTTCAGAGCCTTTCCACTATCTCTTGTACTTCTTCAAGTCTTCCATTTTAATATTATCAATTCTTTATTTTTGTTTCTCCCTAAAAGCGACCAACTCAATAGAAAAATATTTGATCTCCTCTTCACGACCCAACATATTTGCATATCCTTTTGATAAAAGAGTTGTTGGAGGTCTTCCTTCATTTTAATGCCACCCAAAATTCCCACAAATTATTGCACAATGTTCTTTATTGGGTACATCGTGTGGTCATTTTCATCATTAAAAAGGTCAAGATCAATCCCCTCAATGAATTTTTGAATTTCCTTAACCAAGGCCAATATTTCTTCCTATTTCTTACTTATTTTATTCATACATTTTTGATAAACTTTCAAAGCTCAAGCAATGCTTTTTATCCATGTTTCAAAATTATCCAGTGCAGACCCCTCATAAACATTCACTAGAACTTAGAAGTATTTCTTCCTTATTATTTTAAGGTCCTTAAGAACCATTTTCCACTTCACTATCTACAACTCCAATCCTTCCTCATCTTCTATCATATCCACCAATTTGGTGAGCTCCTAAAGAATGTCTCTAAATGGTCTCAAAATTTCTCATAAGGTGGCCCTCCCAAACTCTTCAAAGTCAACCTTCTAATCTAGGAAAGCATGAACAAAAGAATGTAGAACATCTACCAAAAAATTAGTTGTAGCCTTGTTTTCTAGGATAGCCTATAATGAGGCCTCTAAAATATTTGGGTCAATGGGACCTGTAGTTTCGAGAATAATTTTTTTCATAGCTTCATTTTTCTCTATCAAAAATTTCATTTTTTCTCATCCTTGTCCATGAACCCCAAGACATGTTTCAGAAAAAGTGTAGCCAAAATTTTATGTACCTCCCTTGTAGGTTCACCTAGATCAACTTCCTCAAAAGTATAATCCTTAGGAGTTATCTTTGCAACACTGGCATTAAATGTTGGTGTGACCACTTGTTCCTTCCACCAGCCCCTATGATCCTGAGTGACATATGAAATCATTATTGCTCGGGTACTAGATTCTCCCTGATGGAAAGTTTGACCTAGTATAGCCATGTCAGTCTCTTTTTCCTTAGAGCATACCTATGTCCTTGGTTGTATTTATTTAGTGAACCAAGTGGTTTTGGTGAATGCAGTAATCGGCTCATATAGTGCAATCAAAATAGAGGTCATTCCTCTTTGTACTTGAGATTCTATCTCCTCAAAATCCTCTTCTTCTTCCACTACTTCTCTCTCTTCTAAATTCTCTTCTTCTTCTACCTCATTCTCTTCCTCTTCCCTTAGTTGTTCTTTTGGTACATACCTATGAGGAGGAGTTCTTTTTTCCCTTTTTGATATTTTTGGTGGATCTTCCATACCTCCAACAATCTAATTATAATAAAATACAAGATAAGAAGGCATGGGAGTAGGAAAATTTGGTAGAGGAGTAGGCAGAGGAAGTTGGGTAGGAGGTGGAGGAATAGGAGCTTGAGCTAAAGGTGGAGTTAGAGAAGAAGGTACAAGAGGTTGTATTGGAGGATGATGAGTTGGAGTAGGAAATGATGGTGGAGGATTTGGAACTGGAGCTTGTACCAGAGGTGGAGGAGTTGGATTGAGAGATGATGATGGATAAAATTCACTCTCCTTTTCCATCGAGACTTCAAGTGAAGGCTCTTCTCAGTCTATCTCCTCTATCGGTCCTTCTAGGGAATCTTGCATTAGTACATCTTCTATCTCCATTGGCTCTCATATCATTTGAGGTATTGGTGGTTTAGGCTCATTCTCAGTGGTTGATTCTTCAACTATTTTGATTTAGAGGTTCTTGAAACACCAACCTATCTCTTATGATCCTCTGGATCCTGTTGGAAATTGCAATTGAAACAATTGTTGTATTGTCATTGATGTCAAACCTTAACTGGTAAGACTGTTGCTACTTAGGAAAGTACTATATCTACTTGAGTGTTGCTAAGGGGATAGGCAAGGTTGGTAACAATAGCACCTAAGGAAAGTTTGAGTTATCTTGATACTACAAAGTGTACTTGACTATGTTGCATAATGATGAGACAATGTATTGTTTATACTAGTAAGACTAAAGACTAAACTGGTAGGCTTGACCGAGAAAAGAATGGAAAAATCATGTTTAAGTTGAGTAATGTTAGTGTCGACCGAGTTAGTATATGCCAAGAAAAATTCTAGTGTTGACTGAACAACAATTAATTACTGAGGAAGATAGTGTAAGCCGAGGAAATATTTTTAGTAATGACTGAGCTTTCTACATGAAGACTGAGTAGTTGATCACAGTATTGACTGAGCATCAACAATTTTATATTTGAAGAGAACTTAATTTTGGAGTTGACATTGTTGAATTCTTGGATTATGTAAAATGTGTTGACTTTATTTATTGGTTGTTTGAAAGCATTAAATGCACTATAAAATGTTTTATTGTAAATCTTTAAGAGATTTGAGATGATTCTAGAAAAGGAGCCGAGGAACATGAAGCGGGTAGATTCAATGAATCTAACCTAACCCTAAGATCTACGAATGAGATTGAGCGGAATAAGATGAGTTAACCTAATTGAGGAAAGTATAAAGGGAACCTAAGAATTTGGATATGCAAGTGCATGGGTGAACAAAGAATGCTGGAAGATCAATAAACTTTTATTGACTGAATAAGAAGAAAAAGTTGAAGGAGAATTGTGGTGGTTGCTTGAAGAAAAGTTTTGAGCAGATCAGAGATGGAGATGGAAAAGTTTCAAAGTCAGTAAAATAGCATTAGTGTATGGAATCGGATCTGATATTTGCAAAGTGAGTTGTATATTTTTCAAATAAATATTGTTGCTACTTTCTAACCATTGTAATAGTCAAAATCCTTTTAACAGAGGTTGACCTAATAGTCATATGTTAAATCCTTTGAACAAGGTTGCATTCTAATGGAGTGTATGTAAGTCCTATGACTAGGCTCACTTTTAAAAGGGTGATTGAAATCCTTTAACTAGGTCACACTTGACAATGTGTATTGTAACCTTTGACAAGGTTGAATTTTTACCGAGCTCACTTCAGAAGAGTGAAAATAATAGTAGCATGTTACAAAGTGGTTTTTCACAAATTGGGTTTCCACTATAAATCCTAGTGTTAATACTTGTGTGAATGTTTTGGTTTGAACATTTTTGTGTTTTACAAGTAAGTTAAGTTACAGCTGGGTGGTGGACTGCATTGTTATATGTTTCTATTATTGAATCAGTGATGACCAAGTTTGTTTTGGTTATTGGATCTGATTTAAGGAAAAGTTTTTAAGTTTGTTTTATACATGAGGACTTGAGAACAACTAATTCACCCCCCCCTCTCTATTGTTCTAAATCATATTAACAGATCCATCCCTATTTTATCATGACAATAATCCATTAGAGATAATACAATTATCTTGTTCATCAATAAAATCAATAGCATATGGAACCATGATAGGTTCATCAATCCTCTTCAAGATCACTATTCAACATTAGAGATTTACTCATTCAATAAGACCTTATAAGTTCACCTTTCCTTAGTTACACACTACCAATGAATATTCAACCCAACCATATCATTTCATACTTTAGACCCTCACTTGTCATTAATGCCTTGATCTTGGATAACTTACACATATGGAGATTATCCATAAATCCTCCATGGATTTTCATACCTTCATATCAACCCTCAACACATTTTTTGTTCATTCATCCATTGGGCAATAAATATAAACCATCTTTACACCTTAGACATAATATTTGTAATCACTGCATAATAGAAGAGCTTGTTGTCCACAAATCTATCACTTTCCTTACATATTAATATAACCAAATCCTTAGCCAAAAAATTATAGAAATATACACCTACTCCATCAAGTGAATTAAGGCATAGATAAACCCTTTTCATGTCACTGGTCATCCTTTAGACAAGGACCAAATAATGGAAACACAGTCTGCAATGACTGTGACTATCATTGTCACGATAGTTTGACTATTCTCAAAATTCTTGCCATCATACATTCACAAAAATAATTTAATAAATAACATTTTGGTTTTATTAAAGTTAAACAAACATCATTCCATCCATTTGAGTCATTCAAGAACACTCAACATCAATTTTAATGAAAGATATATGACTGCCTCTTCAAAAAATAGTAAATTCATTTCAACGGCTCGCTAGGGAATCAAATGTCTTCTATAAGAAAAAAATATTTGGTGCCAAACCAAGTATATTTAGAATCCATTGAATATAATTTAAAACTGTTAGATTAGGTGAAAAACTAATCTCCCAAGAACACCTGCATGCATAACCCTATCACATGGAAGAAGCAAAGAACAGAAAGCAAGAAAATCATGGAGGCCAAAAAGCCAGAGACATCATATGCACATTCAAAAAACAATCTATTATGAATAATGCATTGAGTTGCTGAAAAATACAAAGAGGGAATCCTTATAAAAGGATACCGAAACCCTAAAGGAGAAAACCTTAAAGAATAATAAGATGCCTAAGTCTAACTTAAGTGTAGAGAATAATAGACTAATAATTAAATAAATTAATTATTAGCTATAATATGACTACTCTAACACCCCCCTTAAGTGTAACTTAGGGAGAAGCTAAACAACTAAGGACTAAAAGATGCATGAAAACAAAAATGCATGAAAGAGCTATGGGTCCCGGCAACAAGGCCTGATTAGGTACCCAAGTACAAGAAAAAAACTAGATGAAGGAAACAAAGCCTCCAATCTAGGGAATGTCCCAAAGAAAGGAACAAGAAAGAGCATGAAGCATCTCCGAAGCATGAAACTACAAACACTATCAGAAGAAACTGGTGGAACCCCCACTGAAATAGTGCATGACCAGGTAGAGAAGACAAAGTCTGAAGAGCTGATCAATCGAAGAGGTGGCCTCCAAAAGTAGGAATGAATGAGTGTCTATATAGTAGATGATCCATCTCACCGAAATGCATAGGTACCTAGCCACTACATCCGCCTAGTACATAGGAACAAAAACTATATATGTAGATCACTCAATCGAACCAAGGAAGCAATAGAACCAACAGGTGAAACCCCCCCCCCCCCCCCCCCCCCATAATGCTGAACAGGGAGAGGGGTGACAGGAACACTGAAATGCAATGCCAGAAACATCTGCAAGAAGAAGAATCAGGAACACCAATAGTGCAACAAAAGTACAAGCACAGGATAAAGGGCAGTGTCATAGACACATAACATGGGCTAATGTCGTGAAAGGTACACTCACTTGACAAAGGTGGATGAGCACAAAAGGCAAAACATCATAACCCCCCATGGCACTTTATAACTGAGTGCAAGTACAAACAAACATAAGGAGTACAAGATCCCAGATATGCAAAAGCAGGCACTTTATCTCAGTGCATTTACAGAAAAGAAATGCTACAGAAGAGAAGCATACAATACTTAGAAGACAGAAAGAAGAGTGAGCCAGAAGAATAGAAGAAGAGATCCCAGGACCTGTAGAACCCAAGTAATTTGCCAGAGTGTGAAAGTGCATTTTTAGAGGAGAGAAAACTTGGAGTAGAATCTGGATAAAAGACCCCTGCAACTAAATAACTCACAGAACCAGCTTTCCAATGATATATGGTGAGCCCAAAAATGAGTCCGGATGAGCGAGATATGGCTTCTAGAAGGCAAAAACTAAACATCACCTTTGACAAAAAAAACATTGTCAAAATAATAGAGCCAAGAACTCTAACCTCCATAATCGGAAAGAACTCAAAAAGAGCTTTCCGACGATATAAAGAAGTCCAAAAAAAACCTCCGTATGCTCAAGATATTGCAAAACAGGCCCAGTTACCCCTAAAAATAGAGCCCTAAAAAAAACATGCAATTTTTTTAAAAAAAAAATTAAAAAGCATGCCTGTTGATGTCATGTTGATGTCAGCAGGGGGCCTAGGGGCTGAATCAGTAAGCCCCTGGTCACGTGGGGACTAGGGGGCTGGCGCTAGGCGCTGGGGGCCAAGGGCTGGTCCCCCATAGGACCAGCAGTCCGACGGAGGCGGGGCTATAGGTGAGCGGTGAGCAGCGGACTGCGGCGAGGCCACGGGTGAAGCTAGGCCGGTGGGCGGCAGAGGGCGATGGGGTCACGAGCGGCGCTGGGGCGGAAGGGCCACGGGGCCGCGGTGGCTCTGCAGAGGGTAGCGGCTCTGTGGAGGCCGTGGGGTGGTGCCTGGGTGGCCGCTGGGCGGTGCCCGGGTGGCCGCCCCTCAAAAAAAAATTTTAAATTTTTTTGAAAAAAAATCGATGTCTCGATTCGCGTGCTAGGCCGTACGGCCTGGTACCCAAAAATTTTTGCCTCAAATTGCAAAAGTGTCCAAAATGGATAAATTTTATATGGATTCTGGGGTTTTTGGGCCTTCTGGACGCAATGGCGGCATCCGTTTTTCCTCAAAATACCCCCCAAATTTTTTTTTTCTTTTTTGCAGGCAAAAAAGAAATAAAAAATAATGTCCTGCAGAGAATACCAGAATTGAAAATTTTTTAAACCCTCCTGCTTCTGAATCACTTCAACAAAAACACGAACAGCGAGCAACAAGATGGCTCTGATACCATGTTAGATTAGGTGAAAAACTAATCTCCCAAAACACCTGCATGCATAACCCTGTCACATGGAAGAAGCAAAGAATAGAAAGCAAGAAAATCATGGAGGCCAAAAAGCCAGAGACATCATATGCACATTCAAAAAACAATCTATTATGAATAATGCATTGAGTTGTTGAAAAATACAAAGAGGGAATCCTTATAAAAGGATACCGAAACCCTAAAGGAGAAAACCCTAAAGAATAATAAGATGCCTAAGTCTAACTTAAGTGTAGAGAATAATAGACTAATAATTAAATAAATTAATTATTAGCTATAATATGACTACTCTAACAAAAACTAACTAGGTCTTGGATTTTTTCCATGGTTAAAGTATGATTTATCAACAAACCCTTGCACATAACTCTGTTACAGAGGGTTTCCAGGTTGTTTCAAGAAAATTCACTCATTCTTCCTCTATTTATTATGGAAAATTCTTAAATCATTGTCAAAAAAATGTAATTCATTAAACTATAACTCTAGATAGGTTTGGGGCTCCATTCAATCCATTTTTTAATAGAAACACTCAAGGAAACAACAAAAAACTATGACTAATCACTAGGGAGACAATTAATAGCAACACAAAATGTTATTTAAATTATTACATGGATACATTACATGAGACTTTGATGGGAATAAATGTCCATTAATTCCTTCCTATTTCCTTCTCATCCTTCAAACAATATTTGATGCATCCAAACACTTTACTGCCCACCATTTTAGCAGAACCATGGTGACAATCAGAGGTGTGACTGATCCAACTTGTCACCAACTTCCTCCAACTATCCACCACACCTTAATTCAACTTGATCATGAAATTTTATAACATTTTGGGTTGACAAATTTCCCTAACTACCTCTAGACCGATCAACCACCTATTTGGCAACTTTTGGTGCAACTTTGCAAAATTACAATTTTCCAATGTTGCATTTTGTTGGTGTAATTAAATATTCACTAATTACACTTTACTTAAGTTTACTTAGGATAATACATTTGCATATTAGTTGTCATTGTGACACCTAGGAGTTTGTATTTCATTTTAGCACATGGTTAGGAGAAATTCCACATTAGTTGGTGATAGTTGTCATCTCATACATCTTTGTGTGTGAGATCCACCTTTAGTGTTCTTATCACATTATCATCCTCTCATTGTTGCAAATGTTGCACATACTTTGATGTATAATGGTGGATGATCCACCTTTGGTTGACATGTTAATCCACCTAGTGTGGTTGATAGCTTATCATCTCCTTATCATGTAGTCTTATTACACTACCTATATATCCAGGCACTCCTACTTTGTATTCAATTTAATTGGCTATAATCAATTATTTGATCATTTTTCCTATCTCTCTTGTGTTATCTCTTGAGCTTCTAGATCTTGGTAGTTTATTCTTTTCCTTAGGAAAATTCTTACATGGTATCAGAGTGATATCAAAATTCTTACATGGTATCAGAGTCATAGGAGTTTCATTGTATAGCCTATTTAGAGAGATTTTTATTGCAGGTCAAAATTGGAGCTTTCTGGTACAAACTAGAGGTTGACATCACATTGAGGAGGTCCAAAAACCCCTAAATTGAATTTTGTTTCATCCAAATTCGACATCTAGAGCCATTTGAATTTTGAAAGTATGACAACAACAATTTAGAAAAAAAAATTTAGAGGCGATTTTCAAATACCGATATCTCAGTCATCCAAACTCCTTTTTTCGAGCAATTATTTTTGTTTTGGGGTATAATTTCATGATATAGACAATGGTGTGGGTGGTTTCTGATCTCTTCTTCTGATATTGTTTGAAAATCGCAAATCTTGATTTTTACAACTTTAGAGGCTTTGTTCAGGCTCATATGGACAGATTTTCAAGTGCTAATTTTTTTTAAAGTTCATGATTTTTTGTCTAATTTCTAGATGTTGTATTATTTTGGATAGATTTTGAGTAGACATATTACTTTCAGTATTTGGTATATTTTGTTCTCTTTTTGGCACTTTTAATTTGTTAGATCCTTGAGAGATCTTGTGTCTTATTTATTTGAGTCTACTATAGCTTCATATTTTCTGTTGTAATCATCAAAATCAAAAGTTGACTTTGGTTCATTTTGGAAAGTGGAAATTGTACATGCACTATATATATAAAGTACCAAAATATTCTATTTTGGGGAGTTCTTTAGTTCATTGCATTTTGGGGGTGCATTGATTTTTTGATCTCATTGTTTCAAGTGAGAAGTACATCATTGATAGTTTAATTAAGTTGACAAGAGGAAACTATAAGTAATGGAGTGAATTGGTTCTTTCTCATCTTAGTGAGTATAACCTGTTGCCCTATTTGTATGAGTATAGACCTAAAACTCTTTTCGATTGTGACTCTTACTCTAAAGTTCTTAAGGTTATCTATTGGAATATGGATATGGATGTTATGAATTCCCTTGATGACTACGAATATGAAACAACGTATATTCCTGATCTATGGACTATTCATTGGGAAATGTACAGAGATCCACATATTCCTCCACTTCTAAAAGGTCTAGAACCTCCAGTTGCAACTCCTTCTCCTCCTATTGAGATCACATCTCTTGATGATGCTTGTCTTCCTATAGCCATTGACTCTTGTGATTCAGTGCAAAAGGGTATTCCTTGTCTTCTAGTTATAGTTACATGGGATGCCTACTTGACAGACATTGCAGGTTTATTTGTAGAGTCCTACATTGAGGATTTGGGAGACTTAATTGATGACATTCATCTTCTCTTTGTTGAGGATGACCCTTCTTCATTTGTTGTGAGGGAACACTCTGACCCTCATCTTCACTCTCCACTTGATCCTTCTTTTGAGATTGACATGATTTTGGATCCTTTGATATAACATTTGGAGGAGGTCTCTTTAACTTTAGAGAAGATATTTGAGTCTTTGGAGATTGGTTTTCATGAGTCTCAAACTTCACTTGAGATGTCACATTACATGGTTCAGGTTGATCAAACTCATGTGTTGGAGATTCCTATTCAGTTTCCTAAGACATCATACATTTTGAGGATTCATCCTAGAGATTGGGGAGGATTCATTGATCCACCTATGGACTTGTTTCTTCCTAAGGGGAGGAACATCATTTGGTTTTCTTGGTGCAGTTTCTACATTGATCTAGAAGCATCTATCATGGGTGTACATTCTACATTGAGGGGGGGCCTTCTTGCTTCTCTTCCTACTTCATTTGAGGAGGCATCTTTGTCTTTGGATTTTGATCCAAACTCTTACATGGATTAGTTACCATTGGTTCCTTGTTTGTCACCTTCTATTGGGCTTGTTCTTAATTGGTTTGTGGAATCTTCATCAACCAAGGAAATGGTGACACATGGGCATACTTCAAAGACATCATACTTCATTTGGATTCCCCTTTCTAATTCCTATCCACAATAGGAATCCTTCTTACCTCTATACTTGGTGTATCTTCTTCCTAAGGGGAGAAATGTTGTGTTTAGGCATTGGACTATGTTTTTCCTTCAAGCACTCACCATCCTTGGAGGAGATTATTCATTATGGGGAGGATATCATGTCTCCTTGTTTCCTTTCTTTGTGGGGATTTTTTAAAGTACATCCATGATGTCTATCATAATGGGGGAGGGGGGGGGGGGGGTCTTGATTACTCCATCCATCCATGCATCTTATTTCTTATCTATCTTTTTTTTTTTTTTTTTTTTTTTTTGGTGGGGGGGGGGGTTTACCATGAGGTTTTCCCTCTTTCTCTACTTTATGAGAGATTGCATTTCATGTATTGCATTTAATTTTGTAAATGGGTACCTAACATGGCCTAGTAGTCGAGACCCATCTTGCGTTGTGAGCTTAAGTGCATTCCCCTAACTTGCACTTAAGGAGGGGTGTTGGTGTAATTAAATATTCACTAATTACACTTTACTTAAGTTCACTTAGGATAATACATTTACATATTAGTTTTCATTCTAACACCTAGGAGTTTGCATTTCATTTTAGCACATAGTTAGGATAAATTCCACTTTAGTTGGTGATAGTTGTCATCTCATACCTCTTTGTGTGTGAGATCCACCTTTAGTGCTCTTATCACATTATCATCCTCTCATTGTTACACATGTTGTACATACTTTGATGTATAATGGAGGATGGGCCACCTTTGGTGGACATGTGATTCCACCTAGTGTGGTTGATAGCTTATCATCTCCTTATCATGTAGTATTATTGCATTACCTATATATTTAGGCACTCCTACTTTGTATTCAATGAAATTGGCTATAATCAATTTTTTGATCATTTTTCCTATCTCTTGTGTTATCTCTTGAGCTTCTAGATCTTAGAATTTTATTCTTTGCCTTAGGCAAATTCTTACATAGTATCAGAGCGATATCAAAATTCTTACACACTTTTACATCTTTTTGGTAATTTTACATTTTAGACACAAATGACCACAAATCCTTCTAAGGACCTTATGAGCATCTTGAGATGGACTAATAAAACATCTTACATCATTTTGTGCCCTTCCATGGGTCTTTTGACTCAATTTTACCTGTTAGGACCTTATTACATAATCTTGGTAATTTCTTGTAAACAAGTTACATTTTACATCAAAGGACTTATTATATTTTAATGATGCCCTCATAGATTATGAATAAACCAAATACAACCACATTTTTACCTTTGACCTCTTATAGCTTATTCTTATACATAGGTTCTCCTACACAATGTTTTCTCAAGAGTGGGGGAAGTAAAATGAGATGGAGGAGGAGAAAAAGGGAATGCCAACTGTTCTCAAAAATTTGTTTCTGTAGTTGGTACTGGTTTCTCTGACATTTGTTCTTTAAAACTAGGGATGTCCTCAAAATCAGAAACATAGAATTCATCGATACCAAGGGAATCAAGTGGATCTATTTCCTCCTCTTGCATTCCTATGTCAGTATCAAGTGGAGGGATCTCCTCTCGAACTCTCTTTTTGCTAGAGGTTGTTCCTGATCGAGTTCTTTGAGACAAGGGTACATCATCTTCCTCCTCTTCTTCATCATGCATGATCTCTAACGGAGGGGATGCAAAAGATATTGTTCTTTTGTACACTTTCCATTTTTTCACCTCAGTTATTTTGGGCCCTATAACCTTTATTATTGGGGACCTTTGTGGAGAAGATGTTTGTCATCAAGCATCAGAGGATAGAGTAGTAGGTGGAGAAATACTCCCTATCATCTTGGTTTTGGTTGGCTTTGTCTTGAGATTAGAACCATATATAGTTAGTTGTCCATGCCTATAAACTATTTCAGGCTTTTGAGGGGGCACCCCTTTAAATTGGGGCAACATTACCTTTTCCCATTTTCTTTCCTCCCCTTTAGAGAGTGGGCCATGTTGCCACTTCATAGGCATGGGATCCATCTTGAATGAATTTTTAATCCATTCTTTGGTTGTTTGAATTACATGTTTGGCCTTGAAGTTAATGCCATCATTTTATTCCTTATCAACTTCAGCATTCACTATGGCCCTTGTGTATACCTTATCCCAATTATAAAGTGGGTCCAAAACATCTTCAAAATCTACATCCCATACTTTAGGTGGGTTGCGGAGGAGTAGGGCATCTTGTTCCAGTTCTAGATTCATCTGGCAGTAGTCTTGAGTTCTGACATTGTAGTCATCTATGCAGTTCATCCAACAATCCTCAAAATATGGCTCATGAACATAGTTTCTACCCATAATGCGGTTGTAGGTTCCTATGGGGTAAAATCTAGTTTTGATCAAATTAAAATACTACAAGGGGCACTCATCTCACTCAAATTCAAGAGACTTGCACACCTTCATGTCTTGAAGAGAATGCAGGCTAATGGAATTGGGAAAGTCCCAATAGTTCTTATTCTTATGCTTAATATGGTCGTAAGCATTAGAGAGTTGCCTAGCCATCTCCAAAAGGATTATTCTCTTTGATGGATATGTTGGAAGCTTCTTCATAGTTAGAGTGCTTCTTGCCACTTTGATGTAGGTGAGATTCCTAAATTGGATATAATAGGTGCCCAAGGATTTTACTTTAGCAGCGGCCTTTTCTAAAATTATCTTTGCATAATCTCCCTTAATGGAGTGAATGATTGTGAAGCTGAAGGAATAATTGAAGATCCTTTATTTCATGCTATCCTTGCCCAAGTTCTCTTTTCTTACAAGCTATGAATATACACTGAAAGTCTAGCAATTAGGTTGGCTCACCATTCATGTTTTTATTAAGCTTGGGTAGATTATCCTAGCGGCTAGTAGGTAGACAATGTATGAAGTCATATAGAAATGAGGATCATTCTTCACTGTAGTTAGTTGTTTATCTAGGTTCCCCCTAAGGATAGTGACCTAGTTGAATCTAGCCCTTGTCCCTTTAATCCTTTCAATCAACAAGATCATCTACAGTTCAAGTTGGATAGATTTGGGAAGGCCATATAGTCTTCTTATCATGGTGACTACATCTTGGACGTCATCTTTCAAATATCCTCTCCTCATGTCTATTCTTTCTAGCTTGTTTTGGGGAAGAGGTTGCACTAGATACTCCTAATTGACAATTTCATAGGATATATTTGTGTTTGTTTTGAACCATCACTGACCTTTATCCATAGAGAATGCATAGAATTTATCAACTTCTTTGGGCAGGTGAAATACATCTTCAATGTCGCTCGACCTGGGATCAAGGACCACATCACTTGTTATATTTTTTACCACCCTCTCATTAGGTACATAGTTTTGCGCAAGGGAGATGATCAGTTCTAAAGATAATATAGACATCATATGTGTCATAGCATTGACCAAGCTTTAATATACCAAATAAGTGCAGTCATTATATCTCACCTTTGGCTTGGTGCACCTTATCAAAAACTCATTCTAGTCTACATTCCCTATGTCGGTATTTTTTATCTCATTGTGTAGACTCCCAACCTTTGATGGAGTATGGTATCCTTTGAAAAAGAACTTCATGGTTGGCGAGGTTGTGTTTTCCTTCATTCTACAAAGAAACAAGCAATTAATCAGAAAAACTATATTGAAAACCATTAAGAGTCAAGCAAGAATATGACAAAGATTCCAAATAATCAAACCCAAAGGGTGGAAACCACAAAAGAAGACTTAAACTCATTTTTTGGGGATTCAAGGGCATAGACACTGAAAAAAACATTGGCCTTTGACAAGCCAAAAGAGAGAAAAGTTCTTGGTATCAACTTTAAAGGTTTCTCATAAGTTTCAAAGTTTAGACTTTCTTGAGATTATTAGAGGCCAAAAGGCTAAAAATACAAAAAGGATTGTCATTTATTTAGTGTTATAGAGAATTGTACTTTCATAGTTTTAGAGACTAGTGGTAGCATGAGACTTATCATAGCCCAAAAGGCCAAAACTGCGAAAAGGATTTTCATTTTCTTCAGTGTCACAAAGAATTGGACTTTCATAGTTACAGAGACAAGTGGTAGCATGAGACTTATTATCAGAGCCCAAAATGCCAAAATGTCAAAAGTACGATAAGATCAAGTTACACTCTTTTAAAAATTTAGAGAACCAGATATATCTTATTTTTTTGGACACCCAAACACCAAAAGGAGATATTTTTAAGTTTGGGGAACTTGGTAGACATTTTAGGGAACATTCAGGTGTTCAGAAGCTAAAAGGATGAAATTCCAAAAGGAGACTGAATTGAGTAGAACCAAAGTAGTTTCTCTCTCAATCCTATGTGAAATGAGATAGAGAGGGAAAAAACAAGCTTGAAACTTAGCAAGAGCTAGCCCAAGAGCGAAAGAAAATAGAAACACTAACTAAGGGGAAAACAAAAAAATAGAAACTAATCTATGAACACAACAAACCCTAAGCTAAGGATATTAAAATAAAATAAAGAAAAAACCTAACCTTAGAAGGAGCTAAGGAGGAGATGTAAATCGAGAGAATATGCAATGGTGCGTGGAATATTGAGAAGAAATCTAGAATGCTCACGTGCTTGAAGGAAGTTTCTTTGCAAATGCACTAGATCAAAACACTCAAAATTTTAAAATGTGAAATCAAGAAAAATAAGCTTTGATTGTGTTTTATAAACCCTCGACAAAAGGTGACATCACCCTCCATCCACTAGTACATTTTGCACCATTTTTTGATGCACTATTGGTTAAAGTTTCTACCCAACATAGTCAAATGGTCGACCAACTGGTTTGTTGCTATTATTGGCATCAAAATATTGATACTTTTCTACAACAGTCGAATGATCGACGCCAAACTTGGTTAAAAAAAAGGCAACCTAGTCCGAAAATAACATTGGCAAGTGTTGGTGTATTGGTCGATCTTTCGACCAATATAAATTAATATTGGTCGAAAACTTTGGTCACTCCGACCAGGATGCCAAACTCATGACGATCATATTTTGACCAAATTTGGTTGAAATATTTAGTGGCTTTGACCAGGGTGCCAAACCCGCGATGCCACATTTCAACACAGAATGGTTGATTTTAGATCAGGCTTTCGAGGAAAGTTGGTTGAAATTTTGATGAAACATGGAGTGTTTTAAAAAAATTGAAGATAAATATCCAAACTAATCACCAACAACATCCTGATCAATGATTAGTCTAGATATTTATCTTCAGGTGTCTACACTCATTCTGTTGCTTGTTGACAGTAGGTCCCTGCATGTTCTATTTTCCAGACTGCTTTGGGCTTTAGCAATCCATCTGTTCTGCTCTGCGTGAAAGTGTGGGTTTTTTCATTTTGTTTGAACTATTTGAGAGATAGGGTCTGATTGGTGATCTGTGAATTGGTAGAGCTTCCTCTTAGATGCCCACAACTCTTCAAATCTATTGGTGTGAATCCCCTAAAGGGTATTCTGCTCTATGGGCCTCCTGCTTCTAGGAAAACCTTAATTGCTAGGGCAGTGGAAAATGAAACTGGTGCCTTCTTTTTTTGTATCAATGGACCTAAGATCATGTCAAAGTTGGCTAGAGAAAGTGAAAGCAATCTCCAGAAGGCTTTTGAGGAGGCTGAGAAGAATGCCCCACCCATTATATTTATTGATGAAATTGATTCTATAGCTCCCAAGATGGAAAAAACCCATGGTGAAGTTGAGAGGAGAATTGTTTCTCAACTTCTTACACTTATGGATGGACTTAAATCATGTGCCCATGTTATTGTTATGGGAGAAAGTAACCAACCAAATAGTATTGATCCATCAGCATAAGGTTTGGAAAGCTCAACAAGGAGATTGATATTGGGGTTCCAGATGAAGTGGGTAGGTTGGAAGTGCTTCTCATCCATACAAAGAATATGAAGCTCTCTGATGATGTACGTATATTGGGGCCTTATTTTTTGTACTTCTATATCTAATGTTAAACTATTCTTGGATTTTGAAAGCATTTATTAATCTTTATGTTTCTTGATGGAGTATCTATTTATCTTTAGTTGTCTTGTTACATGTTGATCTTGAAAAGATTTCTAAGGATACCGATGGATATGTTGGAGCAGATCTTGTTTCTTTGTGTACTAAGGCTGCACTTTAGTGCATTAGAGAAAAGATGGATGTTACAGACTTAGAAGATGAGACAATAGATGCTGAGATTCTAAATTCCATGGCCGTTAGTAATGAGAACTTCTAGTCTTCTTTGGGCTCTAGCAATCCATCTGCTAAAGCCATTGCTAACAAATTTCGGGCCAATTTCATCAGTGTGAAGGGCCCTCAATTGTTAACAATGTGGTTTGGAGAGAGCGAGACTAATGTGAGGGAAATTTTTTATAAAGCTAGAGGATCAGCTCTTTGCGTCCTATTTTTTGACAAGCTTGATTCTATTCCTACATAGGTGTGTTGATTTTTTATGAGTGAAGTTCAAGTTGAGGACGGTGAATATATTTGAGTAGGAATGTTGTTTGAACTATTTGAGATAGGATCTCTGATTGGTGATGTATAACTGGTTTGCATGTTTGCAGCGTGGAAGCAGTGTTGGGGATGCTGGCAGTGCTGTAGACAGATTCCTTAACCAATTGTTGACGGAGATGGATGGTATGACAACCAAGAAAATAGTTTTCATTATTGGTGCTACAAATAGACCCGATATCATCGATCCTACATTGCTAAGTCCTGGCTGACTTGACCAGTTGATTTATATTCCCTTACCTGATGAGTCCTCACGTTATCAAATTTTCAAGTCTTGCTTGAGAAAATCACTCATATCAAAGGATGTGGACCTAATGGCAATGGCCCGTTATACCCAAGGATTTAGTGGAGCTGATATTACAAAGATTTGTCAGTGGGCTTGCAAGTATATTATTAGAGAAAACATTGAGAAGGTGAGTTTCAATTGTGCTAGATTTTGCAAACTAGATTTGGTTATGGATTGTTTAATGGTTTTATTTCAACTGGTGTGTTAGAATTTTACATTTTTTGATTCAAATTCCCTCCACTTGTATCTTATTATTTCAATTTGTCATGTCCTCTTTCCTTTGCACTATTACTACCAATATTAATATTTTATCTCACAAATAGATGCAAATTCACAAATTAATTTTCTAGATTCAGCATTTCATCATATAAGAAGAACTACCAATATCAATATATTATCTCCCAATGTATATTACATACAACTTTTAAAATTATAAATATGCAAATCTATAAAATATACATATATAACATAAAAGGAAGTGTTGATGCATACTGACAAATAAAATAAGAAAAGCTTCTGCTCTCTTGATTTGTAAAATTTTCTCTGCCTCTGATTTTCTTGTGTTGCCACCCTCATTCTTGTAGCTGATATAAAACAATGAAATGAATGGCGGTGAAATTGAGAGAAATTTTGGGCAAATAAACTAAACAGATATAGAACAAAAATATGAACAAAGTTGAGGATAATGAGTTGGGTTTTCTTAAATAATTGAATACCATCAACCCATTTACAAAATGCAAAAGTATATGCTAGCAATCTCCAACAATATTATGGTAAAAAGGACATTTAGTATTGGATGTAAAAGTCTTGCCTGCATTTATTTCATTCATAGCTTTCTTGACATGCACATCAGCCTCTATATCCACAATAAGTGTTTGAACTATCATCCATAGTTTGACATAGCCTATAAGCATATAAATGAATGATTGAATCATAATGCATTCAAATTTCATCTTGTTTGATATTTAAGAGATATTTTACAGTAATCAATTGACAATACACATCAATAAATAAATGAAACTGATATGAATATATCAACCTTTTCAAGCTCTTCAACAACTTTAGCAACCTCATTCTTTTTCTCAAAGATATCATCCAGATTCATCTTTGGAACACTGGAATGAATAACTGTAAATCATACATGGAAACAATGTAGTTTATAAGATCAGAGATATTATATGATAATACAAATCATAGTAATCTAAAATACTACTACACCATTTCAAAGATCATATCAATCAAATTAATTTGAATCCTCACAAGGAAAACATAGCATTCAGGCATCCAAAAATAATGGATGCAAATTCAAAAACTAATTTTCTAAAATCAGCATTTCATCATATAAGAGGAACTGCCAATATTAATATATTATCTCAAAAATAGATGCAAATTCACAAATTAATTTTCTAGATTTAGCATTTCATCATATAAGAAGAATTTTCGTAGACCTTTTGAGAGGGTATCAAGCATGCCACTTGACTCCAAATATTTCCTGAAACCTTCCTTCTTGGATTCATTTGCCTACCATATAAGGATGACAAGAATTATCATAGAGCTTAAATGTTCAGTTCTTGTGGTTGAATTCATCCATACAATCATCTACAATTGCAGCACTAAAACAACTAATTTTTGAGCACATAAGGATTATTTTCTTAAGTAAATCCTAAGGGGACAACAAGTAAATTTATTCATGTGGGTGTATTAGGCTATTAGCTATAGAATATCTATGCTACTTATGGATCCAACTAATATCTAATTGAACACTTCACCTAATCAAAAAAACAAACCAATGAAATAATCCACATTAGGCCAAGAGAGGTTGACGCATTCGATATGAGAATGCTTACACAAAATGAAGCCGAATCATGCCAGACAATGACAATGAAAAGTTGACTATTGGCCCTTCTAGTTTTTTATTTGATAGTTGTCTGACAATGACACATTCAAAATTCACTTATGAGAAAAGACCTAGAACAAATGAAATTGATTAAATAATGAAGGTGTGTTAGTTTGAGCTTCACTTGGTTTTGAGAATACTTTAATATTCTCTACTTAACAAGGCCAACCATGTGAAAGTGGAAGTTCATTTGGCCTCACCCCCCTCCCCCTAACATCAATCTAAATTACCCATTAACATCTAATTACACACTTCATTCATCCATTTATGAACTATAACATTCAATCAATACAATCACATAACATTCATTAATATGATATAAGATTCATTAATACAGAACACTAATCAATAATTCATTAACACATAACATTATTCATTAACATGACATATAATTCAATATTAATACACAAAATTTGAATAGATAATTACTTAAAACAATGTTCTTTCATCATCCAACAAAGTTAATCAAACAAGTTTTATCAAAGAGCATATTTAAGAAATCATTTCTTTTTTTGGTTTTTCTTAGATTTATTATTTAGGTAAAGGCTAACAGGAGCATCAATATTATCTTCCTCCTCTTATGGTTGTGATCTCAAATTATGATGCTTCCTCATGTCTCAAGGAGGATGATGTTGCTGCACTAAAGGGGGGTCTACTGCAATAACAAGTAAATGGATTAAATTCACATAACTTTTTTTACTGTTATATGTATTTCATTAACCAGTAGAACATAACATGCATTTTTCTTTACCTGAAAATGCCACATCATCATATACTATAACATTTTGATCTTTTGCCACCTCAACATGCTCTAAAATATTCAAAAAAAGGTTACACGGCCAATTGCAATTAAAGATGTTAAATTCTATTAATAATTATATAATTTATTTCTAATAGAAAATTAATACCTCCAAAACTATGATGCACATCATGGCCTTCGTCACACCCAGGTTCTATGGTAGGATTTGAAGGCTATTATCATGAAATGTCATGCACATTATTATCATGAAATAGTCAATTTATGTTCGAAATTAAATATTCAATTTGATTTACTTTTTATTTGACCAATTTACATGTGTCTCATCTGGTGCAACAGATTCTTCATTATGGCTTTGGGATTCTTGGCGTAGGTGTGAAACCATGACTCCATAGCCTTCCTTCAAGGCTATTCTCTTGTCTTCATCTGTGGGCTCTACATTGAATTATGTGCCCTATATTTTTTGTTTAATATTGTCACTTTTACATGTATGATTTGATTAAACAGAATTGTTTGCAACCTTATATATAAAAATTTGATATGAAATTACAATGCTGCTACTTACAAGTCAAGAGTGAAGTTTCATATAGCCACCAGAGCCAAGTTTGTGTTGGCCAACCTTTGTTAATCTCGGTTTTGTGGCTTTTGATGTGTCTTGCAGTCTATGAAAAGTTTGAAACATGTTAGATTATATATTTACAAATATCACTAATTAGTGCATGATTACATTCTACTTAATACTATCATGACATACCTTCTTTTGTCATCTTCTAGTTGAATTCCACTACCCTTTAGCCTTTTCTCTTTTGCATCTTCTATTATTTCATTCCACTCCATTGGTGGAATCATAAGAGGATGCTCATACTTTAATTTATCCTTTAGAGCCCTTCTATATTGGTCCCTCATAGTCTTTATATGTTTGGCTGATTTTTGAAGAATCATGGCTTTGTCAAAAGTTTTAAATCCAAAGAGGTCCTCTAAAGATTTAATGAGCTGATTTTTTAAGTTAGCGTCCTGATCATTCCACCTTTTTTGAAAAAACAAAATTGTTAAATATCATAACTTTAATATAGTACAATAAATAGAAGATAAGAAAAATATTGTACCAATATTATGAAGCTACGTACGTTTTACGTATGGTGGGCCCAAATAGCTTCAATGTCATTTCATAAAGATAATCATAAAAACATCATTTCCTACAAAAATAGCATGGGATTATCAGTCCAAGATGAGTTATGTATAAGTAAAATACAATTACACTATAAATAATAACAATTTTAAAGCACTTGGAAGCTTTGGTACTTTTAACGGAACCATATTGTTCTTGTTCATCAATAATGTCCCCGCAAATGAACCAGTACTAGTAACATGAGATGATCCAGGAAATGGTTGATCTTCACTAGTACTGGTTTGATCTGTTCTTGTACCAGGTGTGGGTGTATCTATTAGTGCACAAAATAGGTCCATATAGTGTATAAAATTTATAGAAGAAAAATAATCAATTCATGATTAGCACATAAAAAAATATAGAAAAATAAGGTTTTACCAGTTGTAGATGGTACAGAGGAAGATGTCTGCAAGAACCTTGTTGTGGATAATGCAACCGTCGAATGTGGAATGTTAACCAAAGGAGGTGTCTATACTTCATCATGAGCTAAAGCATACATTGTTAGCAAAGACATTTGCAATGGATAAAGATTAAATGGGGTACTAGAAGCATCCCAAACATAAGTTGAGTCAATAATGCATACAAAGGTTAAATCAATGGTTAAAGGTTTAAGGATTATTTACATGAAGGCTGTGCAGCACTACAACCCTCACCATGTTGATGAAGTTTCACACATGTCAATAAATTTTGTAAGAATAACACATCATATTTTAGATCATGATCCATAAGATAGTATAAAATATAAACATCTATTGAACTTTAATTATTGCTTAAGATTAATTACTGCTTACATCAATAGAATTGACTCTACGTGTTAATTCTTCTTCGAGTTCCTTCAACTCCTTAGTTTAGTTGGCTTCCATTAGAAGGTTAAGAGTTGCATTACCATATTTAGTTTTTATTTGAGTAGCCATGAATACATGGTTAGATTTAGATTCTACGTCATCTCTAAATGTCACGTCAACTTCATATCAAAATAGATCTGCTACCTCTTTTGCTTTTCTCTATCAATAGGTATCAAGTTGTGACATCAATATCAGTAAAATTCTATCAAAATAACTCCAAAGCCATAAAGAAAAGAACATAATAATATGACATTTTTTTCTATATAATTTATAGAATTACACTAATTAAGGTTTACCCACTAGTACATTTGAGGTCAAATTCTGACGGCCATTTTTTGGATTTGCAACGCTCATTTGTCAGAATTTTGATACCTGAGTCCGTCACCATTTTCGCATAGAAGATTGCAACAGAAGACATATCTATCGGTTTATTGACACCATGTCACATTAGAAACTTGCATATGACAATAGCTTCATTATGGCATTTCCTACGGTTCATCCATCAGAATTACGATAACAAGACCTATCAGAAATATATAATCTCTATCAGAACTAACTGTCAAAAACATATTCTTTTCGACATTAGAACTATTGGAATAGCGATAGTTTGCATCAAATTCTGATAGATCTACCTATCGGTGATATGGCCTCATTGTCGAATATTCTATCAAAAGTTCTATCAAATTTTCTATTTACGACACTTAAACTATTGGAAGAGTGACAGTTGTGTAGTATTCTATGATAGGTTTCCCTGTCGAATGTATAGCATTACTGTTGCACAAAATGTCATAAATTATTTTATTTCTGACATTTTGTCTGTTGAATGCATAGCGCTTCCATTGGAATTAATTATAAATTGTCAAAAAACTGACGGATAGGCACATTAAAGTTAACACAGCTCAAGAGACCATCATAGGTTGTCTCTTTCTTCGGTCTATATTATTGATAAAATATTTTACCTTTCATTAGCTCATCAAATCTGGGGATTTGAAAGAATTTAATAAAATATTTTCATGACAATGTATATTATTTAAGTTGACATTGCACGAATTTATCTACTTCGCACACTTGTAGACTATGAGGATGATGATAAAGAAGCATGGCCATGGGAGGAGATGCTTCTTTATCTCCGTCTTCATAGTATACAAGTGCACGAAGTAGATAAATTCATGCAATGTCAACTTAATTAATATATGTTGTCATGAAAATATTCTATTAAATTCTATCAAATCCCTAGATTTGATGAGCTAATGAAAGGTAAAACATTATGTCAATAATATAGACCAAAGAAAGAGACAACCTATGATGGTCTCTTGAGCTGTGTTATCTTTAGTCCTAGCTACTTGTTGATTGTTGAGAATAATTACCACCTTGCATTTATGTACACTTCAAAAATTGATCACAGTCTCGCAAAAACATTTTACACTTGTACATCTCATTAATACTAGAGGCCTAAAGTAATTTTATATGATCACTAGCACATTTCATGCATGGACGAGAAAACACTATCCAAAGTTTTTAGATAACCATTTTTGAGAAGAGGAATGAGTGGAGGCCAAAGAAGGGATAATTGTGAAGGTTTTATATATGTAGGTTACTGAATCATCATCTCTGCATTGGTACTCAATCTAGCCTCCACTCCATATATGTCTTCTCATAATCTAAAAACTCTCCATCATTGATTCTCGTCATTTTTTCAGCATCTCCATGGACTGAGACCTTCAATTATTGAGCTTCTCTTTGTTTTGAGAATAGTTTAACATTCTCTACTTAACAGGGCCAACCATGTGAAGGTGGAAGCTCACCTAGCCCCTCCTAGGAGCCTCTTATGACCATTTATGACATTTTAAGACCTCTAAGATGTATTCTTAGGGATTGTAAATGGTCATAAGGGGTCCTGGGATACAACAGTTGAGAAACATAAATGTAGGCATCATGGTCATAATTTTTTGGAGACACAACATAATTGAGTGGTTTTCTGAGATGATGCAAAGTAGTGGCTGCTTTGCATCATCTAGGAATAGCACTCAATTATGTTGTGTCTACAAAAAATTGTGACCATGATGCCTACATTTATGTTTCTCAGCTATTGTGATATGTACATCACAATCTGTCATTGTTGCAACAACAAATCCTATATTCCACAACAAAAAGGAAGACATCTTTTTAGCCTGGGTCTGGATCCTACCCCAATTGTTGAAGGATCTAGGGCCAGGCTCGAAAGATGTCTTCCCATTTTTTCTACAACATTATGTCCATCCATGATCTCAGGAACATCATCATCTTTCCACTCTTCATTTGCCAAAATATATCGCTTCTTTAAGCTTGCAGAGTAATCTTATTATTAAAAGAACTCTTGCCAACATTAGGGTACCCACCAATCAAAATAGTTGATGTTATTGGTTCTTGTGCTCAAGGATATCAATTCACTATTTTGAAATGGCCAAATCATTTTTATTTCGATTGTAGAGAAAAGGAGTGGGAGAAAATGAGCGGGTGAAAGCTGATCGAGAGCGAGAGAAGGCATTGCATTTTATTTGATCATAAATGCTCTCTGAAATGACCAATCATGTTTTCTATTCGATTCTTTTTGGTGTTTTTTTTCCCGTATTCAGTAGATAAAAATCATGGCGGTAGCCACTTAGCCATCTTTTTGATGTTCCAGGTATTTTACAAAGATACAGGTATGTGGATTTATCATTCAATTGTTTGTAGTTATTCATCAAATGCAAATATTTTGTCACGTTGCAAGGGCAAGATATCAGCTTGGTGTTTTTGGTTTATGTTAAAAGTTGATTTGGTAAAATCCTCAAAAAACACACTACATGTTCTAAAATGTAAAGAAGTTGAATGTTAAATGTAAGATATATATCTCATCCATAGTAATCAAAAGAAAGGACATGAAACTTATAAGGAGATTTACCAAACCAAAAATATAAGCGAATAGGAAACATGGATTGGTACCTTATGAATTAGTTTTTGAGGTGCACAATCTTCATCAATATCCTCAGAACAAGACCCCTCCTCATGAAAAATGCATTTAACACAAAAAACAAATCTACAAAACTGAACCAATGGCATGTTTAGAACAAAGAAATAGATTGATAATAATATGCTAAAAATTCTATTATGTTTAATACACGCAAAAGGACCAGTCCCAACAATTCTTAAACATACTTTATCTGATATGATAATAAAATGCTAATTAAACTGATAAAGGTGTTATCTACATTTAATCTGCCAATTACTAATTACACAAAAAACAAATTTACAAAACTAAACCAATGGCATGTTCTTCATATGTGATTTCTTCATCTTTCGAGCCTCTGGCATCATATTCGACCGCAAATTTCAAATGCATTGCATTTTATTTGATCATGAATGCTCTCTGAAATGACCTCATTCTACTGGTGTTGTGCCCTAGCCCATCCTTTTTGTCCATTATTTGATGTTATTGGTTCTTGTGCTCAATAATATCGATTCACTATTTTCAAATGTTTGGATCATTTTGGTCGTGACTGTTCCTCTAGTACACAGTCAAGAAATGTAACCATCTAATGATTATATGTAATGTTGAATGGATTAAATGCTTTATTCTTGGTAGAAGTGAATGGAAGGAATAGTGTTGGTGTTAGGTTTCATTTATTATTGAGTTCAATGGTTTCCAAGATGTGTTGAGGAGTTTGCTCCTTGTTTAATGTTAATTGTTCTTGCACAATCCACTCATATAATATTGAAATGCTATGTGATTGACAATTTCATACAATTGGTCCTTTGGCATGTATTAAATACAATCAAGTCACTTATTGAATACTTTGGAGACTACTGGTTTGATTGTCCATGTGTTACCAGCGACTGAGATTCATTAAAGGATACAAAACCCTTCATTTTGGGGTTATTGTGTGTGGATTCAAATGTAGGTTTGATTTGGTTAATGTTTAGAAGAGATCAATAAAGTATTTAAAGACAATCTTACATGTTTGGAGAGGTTTGAGAGGCACTTATAATTACTGTACCCTCACAAATAATGACATAGACTGGTTTTACCAAGTTTCCTTTCTCTATTTTGAGGTTTCCTTTCTCTGTCGTAGGGGTACAATCAGAGGGTTCATTGAAAAAATGATCCTTTGAATGGTTACTATGAATATGAATGATTTGATATAACATATTGCTCATTTTACTTGAAGTTTGGAATAGCTTGTGCAAGGATGAAAGTAGTTTTGGTCGTGACTGTTCCTCTACATAGTTAGAAAATGTAACTGTCTAATGATTATATGTAATGTTGAATGGATTAAATGCTTTATTCTTGGTAGAAGTGAATGGAGTTTCCAAGATTTGTTGAGGAGTTTGCTCCTTGTTTAATGTTATTTGTTCATGCACAATCCACTCATACAACAGTGAAGTTACAAAACTGAACCAATGGCATGTTTACAACAAAGAAATAGAATGATAATAATATGCTGAAAATTCTATATATTCTGTTTAATAGACACCAAAGGACCTGTCCCAACAATTCTTAAACATACTAGTTATCTGACATGATCAATTGTTAATAAAGGTCTAATTCTGTAGACTTCTAGCATGAAGGAAGATTTGACCTAGCCAAATTTTCCTTGTACCACACAAAAAAAAAGTGTGATAACTATGTCTACTCCAACCTTAATTGTTTAAGAATTTGTCATATCAGATAAAGTATGTTTAAGAATTGTTGGGAGTTCTATTAGACTTTTGTTGTAAACATGTCATTGGTTTTCAAATGTTTGGATTCACGTTTGTTGATATTACTGGCATATATGTTTAATGATTCCATTGTATATTATTGTCACTAAAATGATCGCATTCTACTGGTGTCATTCCCTAGCTCGTGCTTTAACTCCATTATTTGAAGTTATTGGTGCTTGTGCTCAAGAATATCCATTTTTTTGAAATGTTGACTATGGTTATCAAATGGACAGCCCGTGAGATTCTAGCTAGGCATCATTTCTATTGATAGCTTAGGGCATCAAATGTATTGTATCATTGATAGTTGAGACTTTGTTAAAAGGAAATAGGACAAAGAACGATTCTGATTTAGTTTCTCTATTTTGATCTCTAAGTGGCTTACAACCCTAGAGAAGTATATGCAGATTTACAAATACAGTTGCAGGAAACATAGCAGCTGATAATTCACAAGAAATCCATGCATCCAATTTGAATAGCAATTAATACAAATAAAGAGGGTCCTCCAATGGCCCAATCATCCGGACCTTGACTATCCCCTCAACCAGTGACCCTTCAAAACTAGGTTATCATGCAATCAATAAATTATCCTTCATTCTCTCGGTCTGCCCTGCATCCAAACATATTGGAAATACACAATACAATGATAACAAGTCTTTCACAATCCCCCTTCCCTCAAGGGACACTATCAACTATCCCTTCCACATAGCATTTCACCATTGTATGAGTGGATTGTGTAGGAATAATTAACATTAAACAAGGAGCAAACTCCTCAACACATCTTTGTTGTAAACATGCCATTGGTTTAGTTTTGTAAATTTGTTTTTTTTCTTAAATGCATTTAAATGGAACATTAAGCATAGTAATAATATGCTTAATTTATTAGTAATTACAGATGAAATGCCCATAACACCTTTATCAGTTTAGCATGTTATTATAAGATACTAAAGAAGACCTACTATTTGTTAGAGAAATCTTCATTGTCCCCCACAATGAAGACAATGAAGATTGACCTCTTGCCCCACAACAAAGAACATTGTAATAAGAATAAGATATAATATAGTGTTAGAATAAACTTTGAACAAAGACATGTAATGCTTAAGTTAATGATCTAAAAAGCTACAAATATAGGAATTGAAAAATAAGATAGTGCCAAGAAACATTTTCACAAATATGAAACGCGAGGAAAAGTAATAACATTAACAATGCCAAGATTCACAGCATTAAATTTCACCCACGAATGAGTTTCTACAATGGGTTGCCCAGCATCAAAAATATGTTGAGTTGCATTTGAGTTGTAACTAAGAGTATCATGTGGAACAGACCCTAAACTTTGAAAGCGTTCTCCAACCTGGCAATTCAAAATTCAATCTAGGCAAGCATCAATAAGTGAAATAAATTATAGACATCAACATCAACATCATCATAATCATTAGAAATAAAATTTAAAGACATATTTTGGATAGTACTATGTTTCTTGAAAGTTTTTGTGATGTTTCTAAACTTTAAAGACATATTTTATGGCTTAATGATAACATAGATTAGTGTTTTGTTTTCTAATAGAATGTTGTTGATCATTCATGGTCTTGAAGAAACTTTTGATTGTTTTGATTCTCAAGTCTTGATGTTGTTTCTCAATGTGATATAGACTAACCACAAGATGGTTCAGTTGGTCCTCTCTTTCTATTTAATCATTTGTCTTCTTCATGGTGTAAGTGTTCATTAATATTCATTAATGGCGGGCAGTGATTCCTTTGTAATAAAGGCATTGAAAACATTCATAATTGTATAGCTCTTTACCTAATCTAGTCACATCATCAACATCGAGGTTAGTTTGTCTGGCCTCAGCCTCAACCTCAACCTTCTCATTAACAACGGCCTCTACACTCTCTACAACTACAATACAAATTGTTACATTAATCAAAACACCAATTGCAATTAAATTTGTATTAATACACCAATCAATTTAAGATGTTTACTTGTATTACTGTGATGCACATCCTCATTGTTATCAACACGCATAGGTTGTGTACGACAAGAATCGGTAGGATCCAAAGTTTCTAGATAACTATTTTTGAGAAGAAGAAAAAGTGGAGGCCAAAGAAGGGATAATTGTGAAGGTTTTCTAGATGTAGGTTACTGAATCATCATCTCTTGTTGATATATTTCAGATTCTACTCTAGAATGAACAAACTATAGAGATCTAACACAACTAAAGATATAATAAAGTAAACAAGAAGGGATAGAAGATACCCGGATATCAACCAAGTATACTCCAGTCTATATACCTCCAAACTATACTAGCAAAGGTGCTGAGGAGAACCTGATTAGTACCTTAGTGTTAGTGTATTGAGGAAGAGTCCAGTCCTAAGAGAGGCTTCCAGCCCTAATCAACTTGCAGTTAACATTGCCAATAATTACTGGTTGTATGGATCAGATCATAATCTGATCTTTATTCATGCTCAAACTTGTTCTTATCTATTAGCCAAAGCTGCTTATCTTTCACACCAATATATGCTGATCTAAGTTTGGTTAAGGTAGAGAATCAAGGTTTTGGCAGAGGGAAGCGTGTTATGTTTTTGGTGCTTCGCTCCCTAGAATCCAACACCATATATATATGAATTGAATTATCTTCAAGAGGGCCAACCTGGTCTTATTAAATATATTTAATGTTAAAGCCAAGAGGCTGACCTTGGGCCCTTAACTAATTCAACCAAAACATATATATAAATGAAATAATAATCTCCTTATTATTATAAATCACACAAGGGTATTTATTTGATTAGTTTGATCTTGGCTAAAAGGCTATAATTATTAACACTCTACATTGGTACTCAATCTGGCCTCCACTCCATATACGTCTTCTCAGAATCTAAAAACTCTCCATCATTGATTCCTTTCATTTTTTCAGCATCTCAATGGACTGAGAACTTAAATTATTGAGCTTCTCTTTGTTTCAAGAATAGTTAAACATTCTCTACTTAACATGGCCAACCACGTGAAGGTGGAAGCTCATTTGGCCCCTCTTAGGAGCCTCTTATGAACCTTTATGACATTTTAAGACCTCTAAGATGTATTCTTAGGGATCATAAATAGTCATAAAGGGTCATAAGGGGTCCTAGGACACAACAACTGAGAAACATAATTGTAGGCATCGTGGTCACAATTTTTTGGAGACAACGTAATTGAGTTGTATACCCAGATGGTGGAGAGAAACTCCTACACCTCTGATTCCAAGTTGACTACATCTGTTGCTCATGAATACAAGGTCCTCCAATAGATGTATTCAACTTGGAATCGGGGGTGCAGAAGTTTCTCTACACCACTTGGGTACACAACTCAATTACATTGTCTCCAAAAGATTGTGACTATGATGCCTACAATTATGTTTCTCAGCTATTGTGAAATCTACATTTATGTTTCTCAGTTGTCATGTTTATGTGCATGCTTTTTATGTATTTTGGATAGTAAGTCTAATTTAATTTGTCTGTGGACTAAGACCTTAAATCATGTAATGAGGACACTTAGAACACTAGTATATGCAAATTTCATTATTTAATAATAAAAATCTATTAAAATGGTTATACCTTCTCCCATTTGCTGGTGTAATTCCTCTTTGAGTATCCCCTTTCTCCTTTGCATCCAAAATGAACTCATTCCAATCCCTCACTGGAATAAAGGGAGGATGCTCAAATTTCAGCAAGACTTCATACACACAACGTTCGTAGATTACGCTCAATGCATTATTTACGTTTGTAAATCAGCATTGCGTACAAATCTATAGATGGTGCATGGTACAAAGCTACACTCAAGCTTGAAAATGATAGTCAATCCATAGTCAAGGTCAAGGAACAAATGGAACAACCAAGAAAACTCTATACATTAAATCATGCGATTGATAGTAGATTGGGGCTCACCTGAGCCATAAACATGAAGAATTATTCTAGAAAAAGATGTAAACCATATATATGCACACTTGAGGCAAAGAGAAGTTACATCATATCCATATTAAAATATTAGTTACAATATGAAAATACTAAACTAACTAATTCTTGAGTTCATCTCTGCATATGGTTGCAACAAAGATATGCGATTACAATACAAAGAAGGCATCATAAAAATATAATTTTGGAATTTGCTCTAGTCTGACATGTTTTGCACTCACATCCTTCATCGCGGATAAGTGGAGATGGGTGGATAGATGCAGATTAGTTGTCATCGACCCAACTAAAGTATCCGCAGCCATTATTTCCCTGTGATGCCCAGTCTACATTAGTTCTTATATTATAATGAATAGTATTTACATTAGAAACATTAAATATATACACATCAGCAACCTTTTTTCTATTTGGGCAGCACCAAAATTATCATCCAGGGTTGTTTGGTGTCTGTGAAGTCTCCAACACACACTACCCACCACCACATCGATAGTTTGGCAAATTGACAAGAGTCATCGAGCCTATATATCAATAATGCACTGCACCATCGTTACTACATTTATTATTTTTATATCAAATACACCAAGGAGTACCATCAGAAATATTAACCATTTACAATAATGAAAAGTAAACCTAAATCAAATAGCTCATTTTTTTATTAGCATGTGTAGTCTCTGTGTATATGAAAAATGAAAGAAATATGAAGCTGAAATAAAATAGTGAACAAAATAGTATTCCACATAGACTGAATGAAATATACCATCAAAAGAAGGTGACAAAATCTTGTCACAAAGCACAGACATAGGAAATAAAAAAAGGGACAAAAGACAAGAAATAAGAAAAATCATTACGACTATAGAAAAATCATTTATACTATAATAAAAAAAAGAAACACTCTTTGTCAACAATTTTCAAAATCATTAGGACTATAGAAAAATAATTAAGACTATACAAAATCAAATTTTAGAAATGGACGGTTCTGATGCTTTTCCATCACAACAATTGAGCATTCATCATTTGGTATTGTGTATTCCATTTAAGTATGTCAACAATGTTCAAAATCCTGTCACCAAGCACAGACAAGAAATAAGAAAAATCATTAGGACTATAGAAAAATCAAGTTCTATAAATGGACGATTCTAATATTGGTTTTCCATTATAACAATTGAGCATTCATCATTTGGTACTTCTTGGTGTATTCTATTTAAGTTTTTCAGTTGTCGTGTTTATGTGCATGTTCTTTGTGTATTTGGCTTCTCTCCCTCGCAAGGGATGTGTCGATAGGTAATTGATTTGAAAGCATAATGATTTGACAATCTTTTTTCAGGATAGGCGTAATCATCCTGCCAACCTTAATTAGCAAAATTTGTGATATATGTCAAGTACTTATAATCAGTATGCCCAAAAAATAGAGACTTAGTAGTAAAAGCATGTCCTTTGGTTTACTAGTTTACTTATAATCAGTATGTCCTTTGGTTTACTAGTTTAATCTGGTTTAAGAATGGTTTTTTTCATGTTTGAATGTACCATTGAATGAAGCTTGGCTATATTAAGTACAATCTTAAGACTCGTGACTCTTCAAATTCTCTTGTTTCCTTCAGACCTCCAAACATGTGTACTTTGAGTAGCCCTCCAACAAATGGACTTGTGATGATTTTCACAATAGTACATGTGTAGGAGGACTACTCAAAGTACTACTTAGGCAAATCTGAATGTTCATCACCTGTGCATATTAGAGTTGATCATAAAAGGTATATGGTAGACCCAGCAGCAAATAGATTTGTGGTGATTTTCAAAATAGTACATGTGTTGCTGGGTAAGCTCCCAATAGCGCTCAAGAAAATATGCATGTGCATCACCTATGCATATGAAGTGGCCCAAATGGAAGATAGAATCACTAAATTTTGCATACTCCTTATTTTGTTCTATGTTGATATTGTCAGACATGGTCTTTCTTGAATGGAATGACTCGTTACTTGTACATTTACTAGAATGTTGGTGGAAGAAGGATGATTTGTTTGCAACCATTTTTGCAACCATTTTTTCAACTCTAATTTACAATCATGAATAGTTAACCATAATGAAATAGCTCATTTTTTTATCAGCATGTGTAGTCTTTGTGTATATGAAAAATGAATGAAATATCAAGCTGAAATAAAATAGTGAACAAAAATTCAAATTCAAGGCCTAATTTATAAAGAGAAACAAACATTAGGACGAAAGAAAAATCATTAAGAGTATAGAAAAATCATTAGGACTATAGAAAAATAATTAAGACTTGAAAATCAAGTTCTAGAAAAATCATTAAGAGTACTATAGAAAAATCATTAGGACTATAGAAAAATCATTAAGACTATAAAATCAAGTTCTAGAAAAATCATTACGACTATAGAAAAATCATTTAGACTATAAAATCAAGTTCTAGAAATGGACGGTTCTGATGCTTTTCCATTACAACAATTGAGCATTCATCATTTGGTACTTCTTGGTGTATTCCATTTAAGTTTTTTAGCTGTCATGTTTATGTGCATGTTCTTTATGTGTTTGGCTTCTCTCCCTCGCAAGGGATATGTTGATAGGTAATTGATTTGAAAGCATAATGATTTGACTGCTCCAAGTAATGTTTTTAATCCTTTGAAGTTTCTCATGATCCTGATGTAAGTTGATTGGATTAAGCAATTTGGGGATCCAATAGGACTTTAGGGGAGTTCAATAAATGTTTTGGAAGACTTAGAGGAACTATTAGCATGATTTTTCCTTCATCTACAATGAGTTAGCCTAAATTTGCTAAGTGTTTCCTTTGTTTTGAAGTGTATTTTGTAATCTATTTCCTTTCCATGGACCCAAAGATCTAGGACCCATGGAAAAAAGATACTAACAATTTATTATACAACTCTAGTGTTCTTGACTTGCAGAGATTTGAGAAAGTAAAGAGAACACTGGCTATGTTTAATGTTAACTATTCCTGCACAATCCATGCATATAATAGTGAAATGCTATGTGATTGACAATTTCATACAACTGGTCCTTTGGCATGTATTAAATAGAATAGAATTTTCAGCATATTATTATCATTCTATTTCTTTGTTGTAAACATGTCATTGGTTCGGTTTTAATCTACTGGTGTCATGCCCTAGCCCATGCTTTATCTCCATTATTTGATGTTATTCACTATTTTGAAATGACTGTGGTTATCAAATGGAAAAAATAGAAAAAATAAAATTGTACATGAATTTTTTTTTACAAAACTGAACCAATGGCATGTTTACAACAAAGAAATAGAATTATAATAATATGCTAAAAATTCTATTTTGTTTAATACATGCCAAAGGACCAGTTGTATGAAATTGTCAATCACATAGCATTTCACTATTGTATGAGTGGATTGTGCAGGAACAATTAATATTAAACAAGGAGGAAACTCCTCAACACATCTCAAAAACCATTAAATTCAATAATAAATGAAACCTAACACCAACACTATTCCTTCCATTCACTTCTACCAAGAATTCCAGAACAAGCACAAGCTATTCCAAACTTCAAGTAAAATGATAAATATGCTATATCAAATCATTCATATTCATAGTAACCATTCAAAGGATCATTTTGTCAATGAGCCCTTTGACTGTACCCCTACGATAGAGAAAGGAAACTTAGTAAAACCAGTCTATGCCGCTGTTTGTGAGGGTACAGTCATGATAAGTGGCTCTCAAACCTCTCCAAACTTGTAAGATTGTCTATAAATACTTTATCAATCTTTTCTAAACATTAACCAAATCAAACCTACATTTGAATCCACACACAATAACCCCAAAATGAAGGGTTTTGTATCCTTTAATGAATCTCAGACACTAGTAATGCATGGATAGTCAAACCAGTAGTCTCCAAAGCATTCAATAAGTGACCAGATTGTATTTAATACATGCCAAAGGACCAGTTGTATGAAATTGTCAATCACATAGCATTCCACTATTGTATGAGTGGATTGTGCAAGAACAGTTAACATTAAACAAGGAGCAAACTCCTCAACACATCTTGGAAACCATTGAATTTAACAATAACTCAAACCTAACACCAACACTATTCCTTCCATTCACTTCTACCAAGAATAAAGAATTTAATCCATTCAACATTACATATAATCATTAGACAATTACATTTTCTAACTGTGTAGAGGAACAGTCACAACCAAAATGATCAAAACTACTTTCACCCATGCGCAAGATATTCCAAACTTCAAGTAAAATGAGCAATATACTATATCAAATCATTCATATTCATAGTAACCACTCAAAGGATCATTTTGTCAATGAACCCTTTGACTGTACCCCTATGGTAGAGAAAGGAAACCTCAAAATAGAGAAAGGAAACTTAGTGAAACCAGTCTATGTCGCTATTTGTGAGGGTACAGTCATGATAAGTGCCTCTTAAACATCTCCAAACATGTAAGAATTTCTTTAAATACTTCATTGATCTCTTCTAAACATTAACGCATGGACAGTCAAACTAGTAGTCTCCAAAGCATTCAATAAGTGAATATGAATGTTTGAAAACTTTCCTCTCAACTTCCCCAACCACTCCTAATCGGTTAGAGGGATTAGTTGAGTGTTTAGACACTAAAACTTCTTAAACATACTTTATCTGATATGATGAATTGTAATATCAACAAATGTGAATCCAAACATTTGAAAACAATGAATCGATATCCTTGAGCACAAGCACCAATAACATCAAATAATGGAGATAAAGTACAGGCTAGGGCATGACACCAGGAATGCAGTCATTTCAGTGAGCATTCATGATCAAATAAAATGTAATGTATTTGAAATTTGTAGTCGAATATGATGCCAGAGGCTCGAAAGATGTTGCCCGTCAAAGATACCAATCAAAGATGAAGAAATCATTTACCTTCTCTTGTGCTCAGCTTGCACGAAGGAAGATTTGATAGCCAAATCTTCCTTGTACCACATGAAGAACATGCCATTGGTTTAGTTTAGCATGTTATTATCATATCAGATAAAGTATGTTTAAGAACTATTGGTAAGGATAGGAATAGTGGAGATTCTAGAAATATCCCTCTAACCGATTAGGAGTGGTTGGGGAAGTTGAGAGGAAAGTTTTCAAACATTCATATTCACTTATTGAATGCTTTGGAGACTACTGGTTTGACTGTCCATGTGTTACTAGTGACTGAGATTCATTAAAGGATACAAAACCCTTCATTTTGGGTTATTATGTGTGGATTCATCTGCTTTAGCCAAGAAGATCAAGAAGATGGAGCAGGAGGACATTGTGGTAGAAGAAGTATTTAAAGAAGCAACAAGAAGCAATAGAAAAGTTTTCAGGAGTTTGGAACAATATTTCAGAATCCATGAATGTTATGGGTAAGGTGACCTTCATTCTTGGTCTTGACTTCAATGAAACATTGGATATGGCTGATAAGAAGAAGGATCACTTATTGATAGTGTTCCTTGAGGGAAGGGGGATTGTGAAAGACTTTTTATCATTGTATTGTATATTTCCAATATGTTTGGATGCAGGGCAGACCAGGAGAATGAAGGATCACTCACTGATTGCATGATAACCCAGTTTTGAAGGGTCACTAGTTGAGGGGATAGTCAAGGTCTGGATGTTGATAGTAATTCATTGAGGGAAGGGGGATTGTAAAAGACTTGTTATCATTGTGTTGTGTATTTCCGATATGTTTGGATGCAGGGCAGACCAGGAAAATGAAGGATCACTCACTGATTGCATGATAGCCCAGTTTTGAAGGGTCATTGGTTGAGGGGACAGTCAAGTTCTGGATGTTGATAGTGTTCCTTGAGGGAAAGGGGATTGTGAAAGGCTTGTTATCATTGTATTGTGTATTTCTAATATGTTTGGATGCAGGGAAGACTAGGAGAATGAATGATCACTCACTTATTGCATGACAACCCATTTTTGAAGGGTCACTAGAAGAGGGGGGAATGAAGGATCACTCATCGATTGAATGATAACCCCACAAAGCATTCTTTCCTTTAAGTTTCCACAATATCTCAAAATATGATCATTATTCTTTACTTTCTTCTATATGCTATTCTTTCTATGGTTTTGTTATCTCAAAAATATATCAAAAACATTGCAGATGTGCATATAAAAGTAAAATATTATCCTTCAATTTTTCCACATTGAAGCATTTCCTCTTGGGAGTATTCTCTTTGTTTGTACAATATCTGTCAAAAATGGTTCCCATATTTCTTCAAGATCTATTTTAATCTTTATACTGCAATTTTGATTAGATTTGACCAATAGTTGATTTCATTGGTATTTTATAACATATACTGCTAATGTGAAATGTAGAGAGAAAGAAAGAGACACACTAGGTATGAATTACACGATATACCCATCATCACTTAGCACTTAAATAATAAATTATGGACAGGGAACAACCCCCTAACTTCTGGATGTTTGTTTCATGTTGGCCTCTTATTATATGCAAAGGTAGGCCTGTCTTAGGCTAACAACCACAGTGTAGGGGCCATAAATTATGGATCTCAAAATAGTGCACACTTGTATTAAATTAGGTTCACTATACTACAAGGGAATGGAAACCATGCAATAGTGCCTCATGGGGATGGAAGCAACCCTTCACGAAGAAGATGATTGTGTCTGAAATATTTGCTAGAGGCAAAGAACATAATTTGGTTCCAACAATTACTCCTAGAAGATAATGGCACACACAAAACACTTGGAAAAGATAGCACTCACTATATCTTTTATCACTCTTTTAAAGATGGGACAATAAATCTCAAAGATTGATCAATGAATTCTTGAACACAAAGAACCATTAACAGTTATGATTCATGTGTACAATAGCCAACAATTAGTCGTTCCAATCATGGTGTCCAATAATTATGTTAGAAAAAGAATCTACAAATCCCTTACACAACCATAATAGATTCAAAGCATGAACCATAAGAACCTAACAATGGGACTAAGAAAGATATAGCCTAAACAAATCTTGATCATATTCCACCTTATTGTAAGGCCCAAGAAGTAACTCTGTTAAAGCTACACATTCCTCTAGATCAAGCTCATAGGTTAGGTAGCTGAAGCATAGCAATACTTAAATGAATATAGGAATAATTTGATGTACAATCATTTTCTAGCTTGGTTTGTGGGTTTTCCACATAATATTTTCCCTTTAACCACATTTATAGTTTGAGAAAATTAGAAAAAATTGTTTCAAATTTATATTATCCTTTTGAACTAGCACACTGCCATCAAAATGTATAATCATTGGTCATATCAAGAAAATTTCTATTGATTAGTAGGATATCCTTATAAAAATTTGATGCATGGGTTTCTTGTGAATTATCAACTACTATGTATCCTACAACTATGAGAGGAATAGTGTTGGTGTTAGGTTTCATTTATTATTGAATTCAATGGTTTCCAAGATGTGTTGAGGAGTTTTCTCCTTGTTTAATGTTAATTGTTCCTACACAATCCACTCATAAAATAGTGAAATGCTATGTGGAAGGGATGGTTGATAGTGTTCCTTGGGGGAAGGGGGATTGTGAAAGACTTGTTATCATTGTATTATGTATTTCCAATATGTTTGGATGCAGGGCATACCAGGAGAATGAAGGATCACTCACTGATTGCATGATAACCCAGTTTTGAAGGGTCACTGGTTGAAAGGACAGTCAAGGTCCAAATGATTGGGCCATTGGAGGACCCTAGTTCTTTGTATTAATTTCTATTCAAATTGGATGCATAGATTTCTTGTGAATTATCGGCTACTATGTATCCTGCAACTGGATCCATAAATCTACATATACTTCTCTAGGGTTGTAAGCCACTTAGGGATCAAAATAAAGAAACTAAATAAAAATCATTCTTTGTCCTATTTCCTTTTAACAAAGTCTCAACTATCAATGATACAATACATTTGATGCCCTAAGCTATCAATACAAATGGCTCCTAGCTAGAGGCTCATGGGCTGTCCATTTGATAACCACAGTCAACATTTCAAAAAAATGGATATCCTTGAGCACAAGAACCAATAACATCAAATAATAGAGTTAAAGCATGGGCTAGGGCATGACACCAGTAGAATGCGGTCATTTCAATGACAACAATATACAATGGTGTCATTAAACACATATGCCAGTAATATCAACAAATGTGAATCCAAACATTTGAATACATTGAATCAATATCCTTGAGCACAAGCACCAATAACATCAAATAATAGAGATAAAGCACTGGATAGGGCATGACAATAGTAAAATGCAGTCATTTCAGAGAGAAACTCCCTCAACAATAAAATGAAATGCATTTGAATATGATGCCAGAGGCTCAAAAGATGAAGAAATCAGATACCTTCTCCCGCGCTCAGCTTTTGCTTCTTTTCTCCCGCTCTCCAATCGAAATAAAAATGATGAGGTTGTTTCACTTTTTTTTTAATGTATACTCCAAATCTATCAGAGTTCCGATGGTCAATTAAACACCCATCAGAATACCAACATCATCGGGGCGTATTACAAAAAAAAAAACACCAAATTCATAAGAAAAAGTTACCCATCGAAAATTTTTGTTGAAATTTGGCCCCAAAGGTAGTAGTGACCTTTGTTGAAGAAGGTGTACTATGAGGAACATCCCCCCCTGTATCTTGAGGTGGAATATCTATGTCACCTTGTGAAAAAGATTAGTAATTCTTAGCAATTAGAAGCGATTGGAGTCAATATTAATTGGAGGCAATTGGTTTAAAAGTTATACTTACCAGTCCCATGATAGGGAATTTTTTTGTATCTACACGATTCAAATTGTAATCTATTAGAAGCTCTTCCCCTACACTTATTGATTTTATCGCACATACAAATACATGATTTCGCTCGCGTGCCTCGAATATACAATTCGGCCACTTATTAGTTGACACGGGTCAAGAAATATTTATAAAACCTACAATATTCCCTATTTCTTTTGGCCTTCCATCAATATACATAGTGAGAATTTTAGTTTGATCATTTTCTTTGCATTGTATATAATTTGCTAACAATACATACCTACACATACTTTTTTTATATTGCACAATCCGCATCCAATTCTTGTAATTGTAACAAGGTCCTACATACTCCATCAATTCAACAACTTGATTATAACTGACCTTTATGCCATCCATGGAAAATAAGCCCAAACCATATAATGAAGATGGAACTATGCGATATATTATTTCGTTAACAGAAAAATTAGTATTAAATTGAGGTAGTTCCTTGGGTACCCATTCTTTCTGAAGATGTGTGTACCTTAAGGGAACCTTCATGTCACCTTTGGTCTCATTATCATAAGAACATGACCCCCCTCAGCAAGGAAAAATTGCATTCGTTTATCAAATTTTCTTCTAATCTTTTGACCTCTAGTTGATCTCCCTATTTTAGACCTACTAGATGTCTCACTTTTGTCTTCTATTCTCGCATTTTCCTCACTTGAGGAAGATAGATCAGACAAATACTTATTTGGTGATACCTACAATCTATCAAATGAGAGACATAGTAGGATCTATATATTTTTCTGACTAAAGAGAAGGAAACCAAATAATAAATTATACCTGTTGATCCATGTCAAAGGCGTTAGATTTCCTGCATATGTAAATCATTTATCTTAAGTTAGCCAAAAATTACATGATATGTAAGCTACAAATTACATAGAAGATAAAATTTACATGATGCAAAATATACTCCATGACTATAGAGTTCAACACATAATAACTTAATTCAAATTTCTATGAATAAATCAATACCTCATACGTGGCATTGATCATACCTTGACATACATTTCATTGATCATGTTATTCATCATCCTCCTCATCCATGTCATCATCATGACTATCATCATTATCATCATCATCATCACAACTACTATCATCATCATCATCATCATCACCATCACCATCAGCATGATTATCATCATCATGACCATCATCAGCATCACCGAAATCATCATCATTTTGTTCTTCTTCTTCTTCTTCTTCATTGTGTAACAGTCATCTGTGATCATCATTTACTTCATCTTTTGATTCTTAAGTATCTTCTTCTTCCATTGTATTATATTGTATCGGCCTCCCTCTTGGATCATATCTAACAACAAATGACCAACTCAATTTATGTAGAATGACAACGTAAAACACTTGTTCACATTGGCTTAGAAGAACATAGGGCTCATCTCCAACTGGCTCAAATGACCTTGTATTAATCATTGTAAATCCACTATCATGTTCAATAATGGTCCTATCAGGATCATTTTGATTCAGTCGTAGCCTGTACCATTTGATGACAAATAGAACTAATTTGAATGAATTAAAGTTGCACTCAAGTATATCATCCAAAATGCTATAGTATTGATTTCCATATTGTTGAGGATGTATGTCATTTCTAGATGAAATATTAGTGACCTCGAAGACTGCACTTATCCTAGAATCACAAGTTTTCTTTGTGTCATCCAACTTTTTTATGCAAAATTTATGGCCATGGTAGTACATAGCTTTGTAGTGTTTGATCTAGAATTATTCAAATATGTCAAGATTATTTGCATCGATACATGAGTTTCTATTAAACTTATGGGTCATGGTTAGTAAACTTATACGTACCTTTCTACCTCTTAAACCATATGCTAGATCAAGTACCATTGGCATAACATTGGGATCTCCTTTATGACGAGCTTCTTTAACCAATGATGCAAAACCATCCCATGTTAATGAGCAACCATTTTCTTGAGATTTTTGAATCCATACCATCATCCAATCAAGATTTTTTGCAATATACAAATGTAGTGCATCCCACTCACAACCAAATGTAAAAAAAACAAATAGACCGCTTAGAAACAACTTATATTGAAGACCTCTAAGAATTAATAAACTATAATAACATCATATAATTACCTCTCACTTTCCTCAATCTACCTTTCCCCATCAAGTACTTCCCTTCAAATTTGTTAATAGAGTTGGGATCCCAAATGCGATCTACATAGATATTTGCTGCAAACTGGAGAAGATATTCACTAATATACACCATGGTTTGGTATACCGTATATCCCTCCACCATAGAACCCTCAGGATGTGCTCTTTTACAAACCAAGCCCTTCATAAATTTCAAGTGCCTCTCAACCATCCACATTGACCTACTTTGTATAGGTCCACACAATTCAATCTCCTCAACTAGATGTATGAGCTAGTGTTCTTGAGCATTGAAAAAAGTTGGAGGTAGACACTTTTTCATTTCACACATAAGGTGGGGAATTTTTCTCTTCCAATATTTTATATATTTTTTATCAATTTCTTTAGATGATAACCACCTAAAAGAGATTCAACTCACAAGAACATATAAACAATATTTTAGATAGAAATATACAATAAATTACATAAAAAGTAAAACAAGTCATAAATATAATAACACTTCTAACCTCATGAACTCTCCAAGATCGTATATAACTTGTTTAACACTATTGTCAAACTGGTCTAAGAGGGATAGAGGTAGGACATACTATAATGATTACAAAATGATCTTTTCAATATATTGTAAAATAATACAATAAAAAGTACATGCATTTTTACAAATATATTGTAAATAGAGAACATGACTTACCTTGACGAAGGTATGCCAATCATGTGTTTTCAACCATGGCTCAAAATCACCTTTCTTTGATACAAGACTACTTATATTTGCAGTAAATCCTATTGAATTTTTTTTTTAATTTATGACTTCTTTTAATGCATCACTTTGTTGCTCAGTTAATAACCAAGGAAGGGCACTCATATTTATGTGGTCTCCATTGCTATTTGATTCAATGAAATTTTTTAGTGCATGATTGGATTCATGAATGTCATTATAAATTTTGGCCATTTCTTATTTGTCACGCCTTCCATCCAATATTTTCCATAGTGTCTCTATTACATTCTTTCCAATATGCATAGGATCAAACAAATGCACGATTGGGAGATCCTTTTAGTATGACAACCTACTAAATTGACTAGGATAACTTTTTATTCCTCTAGGAAGTTGATCATTGATGCCTTGACGACCTTCACGAGCATCAATAACATCATTAGTAAATAAAAGACAATATCAAAATCTAAATTTCAAAAAAAAATCATCAGATGGAATGACATTACCTCGACGATTTAGTCTATTGCATTCCAACTTCCATAGACGAGGTGTCATTCTTCGTGGCCTTGATGTCATCTCTTCTTTCCCATTAAAAAGTTGTTTTTTGATAGTTCGATACTTATGATTATTGTGGAGAAAGTGCCTAAACTCATCGAACACCTACTTTCCTAAACTTCTTGAATGATGAGATTTCATCTTCAGACCAAAAATTGGACATGTGAATTTACCCTTTGTCTGAAGACCTAAAATATATCATATAATTGGATCATGTACAATTATCATGTGCAACTTAAACATACACCAATAATGTGTAAGAAATATAACATATCAAAAATACGTGATCTTAACATGAATATATAACATACCACAAAAATGAGTTAGCCCAAGGGCATCATGTATTGTCCATAGAAGCATTGCATGGAATTGAAATTTTCTTTGTCATATTGGTCTAGAGATGTCATACATAGTGATCCCATTCCATAAAATCAACAACTCGTCAATAAGGGGCTTAATATACACGTTCATATCTTTAACTTGGTACTTACCTAGTTGAATGAACAAAAACATTACATAATTATTATGACCATCTTGATACAGTGTTTATAAATTAATTTACATAACTATTAAATGAAAAAATACCTAGTATAATCATTGACAACATTATGTGCTCCCTCTTTATGGACATCCAAGGAGGAATGTTATTGTTAATAACAAAAACAAGCCACACTGAGTAAGTAGATCTCATATCTCCAAATGGATTGACACCGTCCGCTACCACTGAAATCTTGAGATTATGAGGTTCTTCTTTAAAGTGTGGCCATGTTGTTTCTATGTCTTTAAATGCATAACCATCTGTAGGCATTCGCATAATGTCATCTTGACTTCTATTGCGTGCATGGTAATCCATAAATTGTGCCAAGCTAGTGCACCTAAATAATCGTTGAAGACGTGGAATAAGGGGAATGTACCGAAGACTCTTGTGAGGCACCTTTTTTGTTATTTGATCTGACCGATATCTACTAGTATGAAAAATAGGGCATTCTGTTGCAAATTCATGTTGTTTATGATATAGAATGTGATCATTGGGACATGCATGTATTGTCTGATACTGCATTCCAATTTGATTCATAATGGTAGATAATTCTCGGTACGAACGACACAAAATGTTTGATGGTGGTAAGAAAAACTCACCTATCAACCTACAACAACAAATATGAATTGTTAATATAATGAATCGTAATGGTATGCTAACATTGAAGATAACAAAAATGGCATACCTTAGCATATGTAACATTGCTACATTGGATAAACCATTCATAACCTTGAAGTTCACCAACAACACTATAGTGGAGAGAAGAGTTGTTTGGGAGCCTTGGTATAGGGGATTGTATGCCTTCTCAATTATAGCTATATCAAGACCATCTTCATCATCATTATTAGATGCGCTAGTACCATCATCATGATCATCTTGATCAGCTATGCCAATACCATCTTCTTCAATTGCGTTCTCTTCCATAGGATCATCTTCTTTCATGGGAGCATTATTTTCGGCTTGGATATTCATACCTCCATGTTCCTCCAATTGGAAATCCACATTCACCAATCGATGAAAATCATTCCCCCCTTCAATGTGACCATATTGCCTACAATGACTCTTGGCTATTTTGATTATAATTCTTTGATTCTTTAAGCCCTTACACTTTTTGCAAGGACAATAACATTTTTCAACATCTTTTCTTTGGAACAGAGACCACAATCTAGCAAGTGTCTCGTTATTTTGTTCTAGGTTCATATTGCCAGGTGTGGACTTTCTTCATAGTCTGTAAATATACAAAATGTAAACATACAAACATTAGTAGTATCTTGTATATAATAATAATAAAAAGTATTATAAGATTATACAAGATTTACAAATACACACAAATCATGCTCACTAGACCATGAAATATTCAAAAGGATAAGTATTTTGGGAGTTATTATTATTTTGGGAGTTACACAAATCTCCTCACTAGACTACTGAATTAGAGATTATAGAGAATATATTCTGGAGTTGTATAGTCACATTGTCTAGTCTATAAATATATACAATATATTTTTGCAAAAGAAACTTGCAATTGAAGATAATAACACATCAGAATTTGGCATTGTAGTGGAGGTGAGTCTATATCTAGTACAAATTATTTCCTCTAAAGCTTCTAGATGGCCTTTCTCTGGGAGCTGCATTAAGGCATTCAATTGAGCATTAATGCATTAATTCCCATCTATATCTAGGTTTCAATCACACATGCTTAAGGAAAAAGTTCCTAATACAACTGAAGAGAGTAATTAATATGGAAATTGAATCAAATGTAAGCAACATATGGCATTAATTTTCAAAGACAATGACAATTTAAAAGAATTGGAAAAATACAGTGAACAAGCAATGATAGTGCACCATGGGAAGTCACAATAAGTATGAACCCATAGAGGATTTTCATTATTTCTTAAAAGAAAGATCATTTTCAGAGTGAGATTTAGCTACATAGAGGTGAAGCCATGACATACAAAAGGTAAGAGAACCTCAAAGTTTCTGACATATAATGCTATCATGTCAAAAGGAAAATAAAGTGTAGTTTTTAGAACAATGGAGCAACCATCTCTCTTAAGGAACAACCATCATGTTATAGAGTTATTGAATATGGCCATTATCATGAGATCATAGGGCAAAACACATCTATCTACTATTAATGAACAATTTCTTCTATAGAGGCAATTTTGAATTCTATGCTCATGTGAAAAGGAAATGTCACTCAGTTTGAAGTCCTAATAGAATAAATACAATAAGAAGACATTGACATATCATGCCTTAAATTGACAACAATCACAATAATTAAGATGGAACAACCACAAGGTAAAAGCATGTGCAAGTGATTGTAATCATTGGAGATATGTTTAAGGTTAAGTACAATAGTAGAGCACAACCATGATACAATTAATGAAAGTAGGTACATAAAACACCATGATATTTATAATCAATCATAGAGAAAAGAGACAGTGTAGCAAATGTTTACATATTCCACTTAGTTTGTTCAAGATTATAGTTTGTTCAACCTCTTCTAGTAAAAACCACATGTATACTTTAGTTAAAATAGTTTAGTTTTACAACATGAACAATAACTGATTTCTATTTTGCCAATAATTTTTTTATTAATAACAAGTTAACAAAAATGCATTACCTTTAGTTCTACTTCAAAAGTTAATATGTGAAAGTTTGTCCAAAATTTAATTGTACGTAAAGTACATCCTATTATTGCATGAGTTGAATTGAGAATACAAATCCACTTATCAATGCTTATACTTGTATTGATATTATTGATTTTTAAATTAAATTTACATAACATCAAAATAAATACTCTAAAAACTAGAAATTAAAAACTCCATTGTTCCAGATTATAGAGATCATAATAGTGTATGTAAACTAAGTTAATGAGTATTGGGAATGGACCAAGTTAATGATCGATTCCAGATCATAATAGTGAATGTAAACTATGTTCAAGCAGTGAAAATGTAAATTCATTTGAAATCTGCCAGTCACTGCCTGTGAGGGTACAATCTTACTATATTGTTGACAAACATTTATTTTTATGGTTGATATGGATTCAAATGATTGCTAGGATATGGTGTTACATTTCATTAGAGTTTTGAATAGTTTTGTGCACATTTGGAAGGCATAATATTGTCACTTTTATTGCCCAATCTGACTTCAACATTATTTAATGAGATGTAATATGAATTTTTTTAATGAATTTAGACATATTTTCATATCTTGAGTTGGCTGATGTTTTTTTGAAATTTTTGGTTCAGACTCAGACATCCAATGCCATGACTGAGTCTTGGGACAAGAATCCTTTCAAAGGTGGTGAACATGGTGCATGGGCACCTAGAACATCCAAAGATTACCGGGAGTCCATAATGACAACCATGCACCTAATGACATCTAAAGACATCAATTGGAATGTATTGGCACCTATAATGACTTATAAGGTCATTCCATGCAATGCAAATGGCAAATATGTAATAAGTCTTAAAAGGCCTAATAGGCCTTAGGACCAAAATAAGAGCCTAGGATGGTATTTGGTGTTACAAGTTTATAATAGTTTAGATTTGATTTTAATAATGCTTAATAAGTTCATTTGGGTCGCATTTCAAAGTCTTAAGGCTTCATTATCTTAAAAAATTTCAAAAACTCCAAATTTGTAATGTTGCAAATTCAAAAATTTGAAATGCAACGGTTATTAGAAAATGAAGGGAATTGGATTTTGTTATGTTTTAGTGCAAACTAATCCATCCAACTAATTGGGATTGGTTGGGGTAGTTTCTAGGATTCCATCAAATATGCCAAAGTTTCATTGTATGATAGAAGAGGCCTGGTGTGTAGGTTGTACTAAATTTTTGATAAATAAACTTCTTTCAAATGCAATTTCCTGGAGTTCTTAGAGTGATTTTGGATTCATTTTGTCATTGTCTTACATTTCAATGCATTTGGAATAGTTAGATATTGATCCTAGACCACATCTATGTATTTGTGAGGTTTGTATTTGTATTTTTACTCAATTAATTCTGACTGGCAGAGTAGTTTCAACCATTCCTTTGATAGTTTTGTGAGTTTCCAATTGAATATGGTCATTCCATGATCTCTGACCACTGTAACATATGGATTGTGGTGCAGGGGCACCACCTCCACCTTCAAATTTCACGTCACTTAAGTCATGTCAAGAAAGGATATATTCATTAAAGTGTTAGAACCATGGTATATTTGTTAAATTACATTATAATGATTCGACAAAGAGAATATGGGATATTTGTAAGAAAAATTTCGAATAGAAATATGAATGGTCATGGAAGAAAAGCCATTTTGTAACTGTCCAATATGGTCTTAAATAGACTACACTATGTAATAGAGAGGAGAATAGTTAGAGAGAGTCGACAGACAATAGAACAGGCAAGAGAGTAATAATTGTGGAAAAGTATCAGGCTCTCTGGCCTTTAGCCAAAGAGCCATGAATGTTTTGTTTGCCTTGAGTATGAATGAAATGTATTTTAATTAAGCTTTATGTGTTCCCTATTGGCAGTTTTTTATCTCTGTTACAAAGAACATAATAGTGTTAATGAATCGACTTCTCTTTATTGTTATTGTGCAAAGAAATATAAATGATCTGTTTTGTTTCATGACAGTCCCATAAGGAATGGTTTTTGGGTTATTAGTCTCTTTATGACAGTCCCGTAGGGGAGGATAGTAATCGGTTTTATTGATAGAGAAATGTTTTGAAATCATTTGGTAAGCCAAGAAAGCATTGATGTCTACAACAGTTTAAAAAAAATAGTTTTCAATAACTCATTATTAATTGAGTTTATATATATTCCTGCTATCATTTTTTGATATCTTTTGTGAATAACATAATAGTCAATGATATTGGTTTTGGTTGAAAGAGTTTCATAGTGGAATGTATCAAGTTCCTTAAAGGATTGAATAGTGTAACAGATGGGTGTTTGACGCATCGAAAACTAATGGTCATGTTTTTGTTTATGAGTTCTGGTTTGCAAATAGTCTCAATTTAGGATATATCCAAATTATTTCTAGGATGCTACTGCAAGCATTTTCTTACTTTGCTGGTTAAACACATAGCATATATCTAACTAGGGCATCAATCTTGAAGTAGCGTAGCTACTTCCCCCAAATCTGAGCACTTGGGTTATTAAAATTCATTTCCTTGGCTTGCTTCTCACCTAATGGCATTGGAGAGCAATGGATAAATCACAAGTGAAGGTACACTCTCCATGACAAAGCCGACTAAGGAGTTTCTGGGTTGGTCTGACAGAGAGTTTAGTATCTCGCGGGCACAACACAAAAGTTTCAATGAAATTTTTGCAGAACTAACAAATGAACTTCAAAACTGTGGATGCGTTGAAGGTTAAACTTGCAGAGATGTTCAATCTATCCACTCAATTCACAAATTGACAAGGCATGATATATAAACAACCTAGCAAATACCCAATACATGATGCCCTGGCACATTTCTCATGGGCCCTAAGTAGGTAACCAATAAAACAATGCCATAAAAATGCAGATTAACAAAACCCTTACAGGCAGTCCTCCTTTTACACCAAATCACAGTGGCAACCCTCACAGGAAGGCGGTCCTCCTTTTATACCAAATCACAGTGGCAACCCTCACAAGTAGGTGGTCCTCCTTTCACACCAAATCACAGTGGCAACCCTCATAGGCAGGCAGTCTTCCTAAAACTCTCACCAAATAATAGTTCAAACAATCGCATGCTCTAGCTCCTTCGTGCACTCCAAGTGAAAACCAAACAATGAAATGAGATACAAAATCATTTTTATTTTTAAAGTTATGCCCGTGTTGGTTGAAATTTTGACCTACATGGTATTGGTCAAAATTTTGACTAATACAAGCATGGATTGAAAAAAAAAGGAAGTTTTCCTTCTATAATCTGACCAACCAAAACCTTTTTAATTGATGGTCGAAAACTTTGGTAGAAAAATGAGGTCAAATGTAGTAGTGATCTTTGCAATGCCATAATTTTGATGTTTCAGAGTTCCATGGTTTAAAACTTTTGGGGTTTCAGAGATTCTATTAATCAATCTGAAACTCCAAAAGACCAAGCTTAAACTTTAGGTATAGGGGTTTTTGATGTTTCATACTTTCGAAGGTCTAAAAACCCAAAGAAGTCTGAAATTGCAAAAAGAGTGAAGGCTCAAGATTTGACAAACAACGATTTTGGTGTTTCAGACTTTTAGAGGTCCAAACACCCCTAAAAGTTTGAAAGTGTGAAAGGAGTGAAGGCTCAAAATTTGACAAGTGGGGATTTTGTGTTTCATACTCTCAAAGGTCCAAAAACTCCTAAAAGTGAGAAAGTGTGAAAAACACTTAGAAATTTCTTTGGAAAAACATTTTTCTAGGAAAAACAATAAAACAGGAGACAAGACAGAAAACCAAAAAGGCCCTAAGGGGTAAAAACAAGAAAAAAGAAGGGGGGGACCTTGGGCAAGTGGGAAAATAGGGGTGTGTGTGTTGTGGAGCCACGACAAGACCATTAAAGACCCCTTAGGAATCATTAATAGGTCCTATGACCCCGTACTAGGTATTAGGACCCATTATGTATGATAAGGGTCCTAGGTGATTGTAGGGCCAACTATTGGGTCATAGGAGCATTTAGCACCACTTATGATACATCAATGTGTTTGAAGACCATTTACAACCTATTAGGACTCATTAATGGGTCTTATGACCCCTTACTATGCATTAGGACCCCTTAGGACTCATTATTTATGGCAAGGGGTCATAAGTGATCCTGAACCCATTGATGGGTCATAGGACCATTTAGCACCCCTTATAACCTATTCAGGGATAACTTTAAGGAACCCCCCGCTCTTGAAAAGTATAAAATTGTGGCAAATCACATGTGTTTTGGGGGGAAAATTTTTAATAGTGATGGCGAATAATGTGTCAAAATATGGATATTTGGTGGCGAATTTTTTAAGTGTATAAAATTTTTATAAAAAAAATGGCGACTATAATTTTTTTAAAATAAAGTTATTAATATTGATGGCGAATTATGTTTCAAAATATGGATATTGGTTGGCGAATATTTTAATAACGGATACCATTTTTATAAAAATATGGCGAAACTATTTTCCAAATATTTGAATTAATTTATTTGTCATGGCGAATGGTTTTCAAAAATTTATAGTTGGTATGGCAATTGAATAATTGGAAATTTGAAGAATGACGTGTGATGATTCGGAAGAGAGTTTTCACTAAAGGAGTTATCACACCACATTCTCTCTGAAATGCACCTTCCATTGTTCATCTCTGTTAATCCAATGGTTGTGATTTGATGTTGAAGTTGCATCGGGTCCCACTCCCATCACTATGACGTCACAAACTCACACGACACACGTCCATTGGATAGGAAAATAAATCAATCCAAATCAGTTGGGATGGTTTAAAGGAAGTTTATAAAACATGTTTCATTGTACGACATGATGTAATCATGGTAATCACTTGTGTACGACACAATAATTTGACAATAAAACTCAGATTTTTGAATTCCTTATGTATATTATAGCATAGTTTGATCTTGTTGTTCATTATTTGACATTGGATTGTAGTAGGAAGATCTATTTAATCACAAAAATAATTTTTATTCTCTGATAAAGCATTTGATTCAAGTTATCATCAATTTATTCTGACTGATTTTGAGTTTTTACTGATTTCTAATAATAGTTTTGATTTCCAATCCATAAAATGGATCATTCCATGAATGATGGAACCAATTCTCATGGGATAATCTAAGAATGACATGTATTATACATATCTAACTTTATCTCATGCAGATGAGTGAAGGAAGGGCAGGTGATCACAGAGAAAGTTGTGTTGAGGGTTATGAAGTTGGTAATTGCTAGGGAGCAACAACAAAAGATCTATCTGAAGGAGAGGGGTATTAAAGAGTTTGGATAGCCTTATAATGTTAATCTAAAGGTGAATCAACTCTTGTTCAATCCTGGAAGTGAGTGGAAGCAAAGCATTTGAGAAACCCTTGGTTTAAGGGCTAGTTGGAGACCATTTTTGGGATCTTGTGTTTGTGTTGGCCTAAGAGTCAATCTAAGTTCATTTTAATTATTTTTGAACCATTTGAAAAGACTCTTGAAATTATTGAAGATTAGGAGTAGATAAAACTATTACTTGCTTTGTTAAATGGCAATGTTTTATGCTTGATTTGGAGGCACAATCAACATACCTGGCGGTTGGTCCAAAACACTCAATACTAAGTTTGAGATATGTTGTTAAATGGTGAAAAGGGTGTTTGAAAATACTTTTAGTTTGTTTGGTACTTTGGGAAGTGTGTGAGAAAACTGCCTATATATACCGATGGAGACCTACTAGAGGGGCAATTAGGCCTGTTTGGGGATTTTGTAACTTTGGAGTGTTGGGCATTTCTTGGGGACACAAAACCAGTTAAAACAATTTGAAGCCATCTTAATTCAATCAAACACAATTAGGTTGACCACTGGGAAGGTTTGTGTGAAGTTTCAAGTCACTTGAGGCTTGTTGGTTATTGGGGTATGGGCTTAAACAAATCATTCTTGAACCTTTGAAGAGTGTTTCTCAAACATCCACCCAACCCTCTGCATCACTTGCTAAGAGGGAGTGTTAGTTAATCACCTTGGCAAACTGTTGGTCCACTTGCTAAACAATATTAAATGATTGTTTTCTAGAGGTTAGTGTAGATACAATAATTTAATGCATTGTTTGATTCCCCTAGGTGACACCTTGCAATCTATTTTATTATTCGTTGTTGGGTTGTGTATTTATCTCATCCATTGATTGAGAATTGATCTCAGCCATTGATTTTCTAATGAGGGTAGTATGAAAGGGGGTCTAGGGGCATTTTGAAAACACACAAAGACAAGTTGAAGAAGCATTTGCAGTGATAGAAAATGAATTTGCAGTGATAGAAAATATTATTGTAGTGTTAGCAAGGGTGTAGTGATAGTGTTGGCAGATAGCAGTGGAGGAATATCAACAAGAGAAATTGAGAGGTTGTCTGACCTTTTACAGTAAGAGGCAAGGAGTCTTTGTATCTCTTAATTTGCTGAAGGTTAATATATTTCTCATCCGCAGTATTGGTTTTCCCAATGGGGTTTTTCGAGGGACAATTTGTCTGAAAATATTGTGTTCCTTGTGTTGCATATTTATTTCCATATTTTTTATTTGGTGAAGTTGTAGTTGTGTTATTTTTCAATATTAGCAGTGAATTAATATTCAACAGTTAAATAATCTTTATAAGATAGGAGATTAATAATCAGTGACCGCAATAGATTTTTCACACTCCCAGAATCTTTGGTATTATTTGTCAAATTATTATCCAATTTAGTTAGCCTATCCAAATCATCAAAATACTAACGACTTTGTTGGGGAGTCCTTGCTAAATCTGGTGAGTTAGAGTCAAGAAATGTGAAATGATTTGAAACTTGTTTAAGATCTCTTATTGAGAAAGAAAACTTGTAAGAGCATGAATGCTAAGATGTTTCAATATGTATACCCCAACATGGTTTCCTTGATAAACCTCAACCATCTAGTTTGAGAAATAATTTTAGTACTAAAAGATATAGACCCATATATTTCAGTCACATTCATGGCTTCCCAAATATGATGCCAACTGAAGTAAGGAACGAGATACAAAATTTTAATCTACAAAAGTGTGAATCAACAAACAATCATCTTTAGCAATTTAGTGAATTTAGTGATTTGATTGATGGTTATGAAATTTTTTGTTTAGTCTTTGAAGGATGAAGCCAAAGATTGGTTTTTGAATTTTTCCCAGATTTAATCAGCTCTTGCAAGGAATTTCAGTTAGCATTCAGCGAGCAGTTTGGTGAAATAGTTTGCGTGTCCACAGTGTTAGATAATTTCATAGACATTCATATCATGAATGGTGAGTTGGTTCATGAATTTAATCTTAGATTCATGAAAGCATTGAATAAAATTCTCGAGAATTGTAGACTACATGATGTTATGGTATTAGTGGTGTGCTTGGGCACATTTGATAAGAAGATGAGTTATCGACTGAGAAACAAAAAGAATCAAAGTTTACATCAGGCATTTCAAATGACAGTGGACATAGAAGAGATAATGAAATTGTGATTGGTAAAGTTTCAATAACTCTGAATTCGTGAGTTCTCATAGGGCTACATATGAAGTTAAATATAGAAGTTCAAAGGTTTCAATGAATTCTCAGAATTATAATCAGTTTTCTACCCTAAATCTTAATGCATTTAAAAATGATAGTAATATATTTCTTGGTGCAATTATTGGGCCTTGTAGTGTTGGATTAAACATGAATGAAGAGAATATATCTCAAACTCCAGTCATGCCTCATGTTTTAGTGTCAAATGCATCTGGGTAGCCACATAATGTTTATGTGCCAAAAAGTAGCACCTCTAATGAAGATCAGTTTGCTTCCTATAATGATGTAAAACCTACCATTACAAATCAGATTGGGCCTAGTAATTTTTATTAGTAGTATGAAACCCTTGTCAACTCTGTTGCATATATTCAAGGATTAAATAATATCAAGACAAGGAAGCTCTGAAGTTATAATGACATTGTAAGAGCAGAGACTTAGGGGCAACTTCATATTGACTGTAAGGCAAGTGATGTATTCAAGAATGTTAGTGCTACTGATAAAATAGATTCATTTGAGTATTGACAATAGTTAATAAATGGTGATATTGTAAATGCCTATGATGAGATCCTTGACTGTGATATTCTTGAGTCACCTTGTGCACCATTGTATAATCATGAAACTCATGATGTGTGTCGTTCCAATATGCACAAAAAGTCATATAAATGAGATTTGGCATCACTTTTAACCATTGAGTATAATGGTGATGCTATAAGTTTCATTGGTGATGGAATGAAGATGCTCAGATCCACGATTCGCAATCTACCTATGAAAATATTGGGACTGATTTTGATGTGTGCCACTCTAATACAAGTGAGGAAAAATTTTGTGATTAGAAAATTGAGGCATTGTGTGCACTTGAGGATACAAAACAAGAGGATCAATTGATTGTTCGCTACACTCAATCTGAAAATTATTTTCAGATTTTTTGAAATGCTGTATATGGTGAAACTACTAAAGAGGGTTAGAAAATGTTCATCCATGGAATCTTTGAAGAAGGTTCTCGTCACTGCGCAAATCTATTCTATGATGAGAATGAGGATAGTATGATGTCTGGTGAAGCTTATCAAAATGCTGATGAAATTAGTACTCTGATTTGTCAATCTGTGATGAATTTACATTTGGTTGTGATGATGAGTTTAATGAAGATGAACTTAGTTCATGTTAGCCTGAGCATACTTTATAGAGTGATGAAGGGTGCCTTAATTCTAATTAAGAAGTTATTTATGTCCCTGTCCAAGAAGATTTACATGAAAAGCATATGGATGTCAATGCATATGCTCATGACATGGAGATGAATAGTGATGAACACGAGGGTATGAGACCACTTGAAATTCATAGTGAAGAATAAAAGGAACCTGATGATATAGTGGTTATAAAAATTTAAAATGCTCAAGATAGCATGATAGAGATCGAAAATGATTATGAGGCTCACAACAACAATAATCATATTAAAAAAAATCTCCATGATGATCTTGAAGATCAAACATTTTTGAGTTTCTATGAGTTTTCTTTTGAGAGTCAATATATACATGTAATTGATGGTTTAAGAAATGAAACAAATATGAAATCTGAAATCTTAATGCATAAATATTTTGCTAAATATTTGTATGGGATATATGAAAATGATTATGATAATTCTTTCTTTGATGTGCAAACTCGTAATAAGATCAAATCTGATGATGTTAACAATAAGGTAGAATATGAATGCTTTGAATTATCAGATCAGTTAGTTGAGTTTCCTATTGGACATGGTAGTGGGATTGATAATCAGAGGTGTCACATTGTGTGCACGCTCCCACCATGTTGTGAATATGAAAAACATGTTTCAGATTATGATTTGTTTCATCATATGTATGATTTCATGATGTCAAATGGTGTTGAATTTTATGATATTGATAGGCATGATAAACAAATTAATGGTGTCAGTGATAATATAAATAGTCAAATGCTTTTTATTGATGTTTTTAGCTTGATCATGTTATTGAGTGATGAAAATCAGATATATGATAAAGGAATATTTTGGTATCATATTTTTGGATGCTCGGGTCCGCTAATTGAAAAGATTTTCACTCAGTTGCATAAGGAAGCCAATGGAGTGAGAAGGTGCCTAGCCCGCTTTGCCATAGATCTAAATTCTTGATATGCTCACAAGGGGCATACATTCCCAACTGGAGCCACTATTGGTGCTTTCAAATTGTGCATATGTTGAACATTTGACTAAGGCACATAGAAGACACAATTGCAATTTTTCTAAGTTGCCCACTTTGAAAGTGAATAAGTTGAGAGCTTGATAATTGTCATGAGGAATTGCTTTGGGATTGTTTTCCCAGCTATCATTAAGTACATTTTCCAGTTTGCAGCCCTTCATAGCCAGATTGGACATGTTTTTTAGGTACTTAGATTAAGGGGTCTACAAGTTTGTATTATGCATATTTTCAAAATGTCCAAATAGCCTACTTTGGAGACTTGTATTTCATGGCGAGTTGATGTTCATGTCAAAATAATCATTCACCTATATTAACAACATATCAAATAGCCATATATCCATTTTGAATCCCTAATGAATTCATTCGTTATGTTTTCCAAGATCAAACCAAATGCAATTCACTTTAATTTTCAATATGCATACAGTTACATCTTTCAAGTAACCATTCTCAGAGAGCTATGTTTCATAATCAATCAATTATCAAGAAAAGCCAGTTGTTCGCCTCTATTTTTAGTATATCAAAGTACTCGTGTAAATTTTCAGAGTCTCAGTAGTTCGTTTGATGATTTTTCTAGGTCCAATCCAAATGCATTTTATTCAGCTTTGCAATTTGCATTGTGTTGTGTTTTCCAGAGAGCCTACTTTGAATTTGTTAATATTTTAGTTCCAGATGAGTTTCTCGCCAAGTGGATTGGTTCCTTGGATTGTATTCGTATAAGTGTTACCTCATTCTCATTTGTAGGGTCTCAAAGCAATATTTTGTTTCTTTACCAATCTCGATCCAAATGTAATTTATTCAGTTTCATGTTTGCAGTCTGAGCAGTGTTGAAGATGTCAAGTTAGATCATTAATATATTACACCAAGGCTTGAGTCATGAGTTCTTCTTTGGCACACATCTTCATGGTATTTAAATGAATGGATTCTCCTATTTTTTCTAGATACATATTCAATGGCATTCAGTTGTGCTCCAACATACATAGTTGCAGAAGTAATGAAGTGGGAACCTTTGGTAATTAATATCTTGTACCTTAGGTAGTGTCATGCAAAGCCATTATACGAGGTGATTCTTGGTATATCAGAATATGTGCCTACCAATTGCCTAAGTCTTATGACGATATTTGATCAACATTTTAACATAGTCCTAGAGTCTCCATACTTGTTTTGAGTAATGTTTAAAAATGTCAAAAATTGAGTTTTAGTGATTTCCCGCTTTTCATTTTTGACCTATAATAAATGGTGAGATGGTTTCAATTCATTTTCAGAGTTCGGGTTGTTTATAAACAATTTTTTTTAACCGAACCCATAAGAGGACCTGACATTACCTCAGAGAAAATTTGAACTATTTGCCTTTAAAAGTATTTTAAAAACTTTTATTACTAGCAATTGCATGGGCCAATAAGGTGCAATGGTTACGCCAATAGGAAGATATACCTAGATAATATCTTGAAGAGTGAAGGAAAATATTGATAAGCTAAATAAAAATCTTTCAAAACTTTCATTAGTCAAAATATACAAATCAAATTCACACAAGTTGAAATGAATTTTGTAGCCCTCAAATGATAAAGAACATGCCAAAATATTAACAAATATGATATACACTTGTTGGTAAAATGCATGAAATATTAAGAGTTTCTCTTTTGCAAGTGTGATGGGACAAACTTGAAACTTCTTTGGTTGGCTCTTCTTATAAAAACATCCTGAACGTTAGATGTTCTAGGGAACTCAAACATAAAACTGCATGGAAGCATGCTAATTTTAAACAACAGACCACCTGTAAATTTATTCAAATTTGGTAAATTCAACCTTAATTGGATTGAATTTCTTAATTCTAAAAATAAAATAAAAACATCACAAAATTTCCCCCTACAATTTAAACCCATCATGACAAAATTCTCATCCTTAATTAATTACTAATATTTTCTCTTAATAAATTCAAATTGGCGAATGTCACTTGTTGACCACTTGACTTAACTACTTAATATCAACAGACAAATGCTATAAACTTTTTTTCTTACAATTTAAACCTAGGATGACCCCTAGGTGTAGGTCATTGTACAACTAATCTATTTGCCTCTTCATGACGAACTTTTTCAAGTTGTGTTTTCTTACCTCCAAGAGGAAAATGACAAGTATCTTCTCTATTTACCTCTTGATCTTTGATATTGGTTTTCTATTCTCTCTGCTTATTTAGACTACAATGTCAAATGTCAAATACAACTTGCAAATCATTTTTGGGATGAACACTGGATGATGGGTCACTCTATTACTGAGCTACTTACCTTTATCATGGCCATCTTTTCAAAAGAACCTATACCTTTTAGCTTAAATTTGATAACCATTTACATATCAAAATATTAATATTAATTATAAATATAATATTTCCAAAATAAACATTAGATAAATAATAATAAGTCAAAAAGATTTCAATGTCAATAAACAATATTCATGATGACGAGATTATGTGTATGTACACTAAAAATATCCATATACAATTCCAAAAGATAGAATGCTAATGCTATCACTATCAACATGCATACCCTTGTGCTACATCCATGATATGCATATCCTTAAATCACAACACCTTTTTTATTTTAATGAAAATACTAAAATGGAAAGCTCCCTCCATACAACAATATGGACCGCCCAACTCATATGATTGCTTTTCCACTATCCTTGCCACTTACTTTTAAAAGGGTTTAAAGTTTGAATTTATTGCCATTTCTAGATACTATAAAATTTAATTTTGACCAAAAACTGATTATGGAAGATATTTTATTAATATTATAGATAATACAAGATGATATATTGTGAAATTTAGGTAAAGTTTTGTGTGAAAATATTTTGACTCTCATAAATGGTAGAAATACTATCCCTATCTTTAAAATTTTAAGTAGAAATTTCAAATTTTAGAATAGAAATCTCAAATTAGCTATGATGATAGATTACAGATTGAAACATTGATGCTAAAAACACAAACACAATCAAATTCAGAAACTTGTCAACATAATTGTAATAGAATATAAAAATCTGATATCTGTGATTATTTATGATATTAATATATTAATAAATTGCGATAATAAGACTCATCATAGATTTTCCTTTCTCTTTAGACTACGACATATTCCTTAAAAGATAAAAAATCTATGACAATAAATAGATGATATTAAAGTGTTTATTATTTTTTGAATTATAAGAATTCAAATAATGATAATGATGTTGAATGGAAATAACCTATTAAAGGTTTTTGGGGCCTATTGTTTTATATCCTCTGTGGAAAGAGATTTTAGTCTCCTCAGGGCTCGTCGAAAAGAATAGAATGTTTTTCTAATGTCCCGTTCTAAGAATCCAAAACCTTTTCTGTATCTTCTTCCATTGAAGCACTCTGTCAGATCTTGGAAACACCTTAGCGGACACATATGCAAAAACGTGAAAGCACATATAATAGACACGTGAACCATTTTGTAAATTTGGTTCAAGGAAATGTGGTCTCATGGAAGCCAATGTTACAGAGTACCCACAAGAAAAATTGGTGAAAGGGATTTGCAACTTTCAAATAGATAAAATTGGTTGATGTAAAGCCATCTCCAATATCCTTTACCAGTGATGGAATCCAGTGTTTTCCCAGAAGCTACATCAAATGAATTTAAAGAAAATGTTTAGAGACTTTCAAGAAAATGCAATAGGACATTGCAACTGATGCCTACATCCCTTTTGTGTGTCCCTCCAACCACATTCGATGTAGATTTGACTCAAATGTTGGAGTCGCAAATACCCTGGCAGACATGCTATGTAGATATTGTAGAATTTTGTAGCTAATGCAACATAGTTTTAGTTAGGAACTTTGCAAAAATAAAAATACAGAATAAAACAAGGTGCATCAAATAAAATTCTATTAATCACACTGGTTACAAAATACAAGAAAGGCATGAGCAGCATGTAATTTCTAAAGTTTAACAACTAAATGTGCAAACTCTAAGAATACAATTGGAAGAGAAAGGGGGAGTTAAAAATAAGAACCCTCTTTAGTTAGTTTATGCACATGCAATGCATTCATCTATAAATCACGAAAATATGTGAATGTTAAGTTGCGCTAACACCTCCTCTTAAGCCTAACTAAGTAGACTAATGAAAGGAAAAAGGAAAGAGGGAAAACCAAGTAGGAATAAAACCCCCCTCAAAATTAATTTGATAGATGCAATGTAAAATCTTTTATTATAAGAAAAGTGTGGACATCTATTGAATGATAACTGACATAGTGTTGAATGAAGAGACTGCTCTAAAATCAAGATGAAGATCATGATCAATCCGCATGAGTGCCCCTAATGACACTACTCAAATAATGAGCAGATGGAAAATGAAGGAAAAAAATATGTCAATCGAATATACAAAGGACAATAATCCACATAGGCTCCCCCAAACAATGAATAGATGGAAAACAAAGGCAAAACATCTATCATTCAAGGATGCAGATGACACATGAATCTGTATGAGTCACCCTAACAACACTACTCAACCATGCAAGAACAAATTGATAGGTGAAAATATAGGTGCCAATTGTCCATAAAACTAATCAAATGTGGAACAAAGGAAGCATCAACACAAATAGTAGAAACCCTTCCACAATGTTGAAGATAGAGGCATGACAGATCCATTGGCATGGTGCCACTTAAGAGAAAATGAAGTAAAGACACATGCAAGAGAGCACGACCTTAGCTTGTTCGTGATGCATAATTTGGTTCAACCTCCATTGCCATGACTGTTTGATGCAAACCTCTAGTTGTGGGATGAAGCAAAATCTTTGGCTTCCATCCAAAATGGTTGAATAACATGATAATGATAGAAGCTAGAAATCCCCTTTGTTAGCTCCGATCTTCTATACTTACAACAAAAAAATTGCACTTCTCCTTCCTAGTAGCCTTAGCTCTAATAGGTCATGTAGCATTTTGCAGCTAATGTTGCATAGATCTAGCTAGGAATTGAAAAATAATACTTGCAGAAATAAAAATATAGAAGAAAACACAACTGGATCAGATAAAACTCTATTGATCACATTGTTTACAAATTACAAGAATTAAAATGAATATATAAAGAGACGAGTATAAATTATACATGTAATTTCTAAAGATTGACAACTAAATGCATGAACTCCCATAATTGAATTGGAAGAGAAAGAGGGAGTTAAAAATAAGAACCCTCATTAGTTAGCTCATGTGCATGCAATGCATTCATCCATAAATCATGGAGATAAGTGAATGTTAAGTTGCGCTAGCAGATATGGATGCAAAACATGGAGCCTTGAAACAGGGCACACAAACTTTTGTGTAAGATGCCTCAATGAAATGTGACATCATGGAATTAGCTGCTTAAGTATTTTAAAATAAATTATTTACAAGGATTTAAAAGCGTGAATTGAAATGCAATAGCAGGTGTATAGTAAAATCCCAAGGCCTATCGTGCCTTCCCTGTTTGAGCCAAGACTAGGATCTATGGAACAAAAATGGACATCCATCAACACACAAAGGGTTTATAGAATGGAATAATTGTAGGAAAAACACATAATAGATTCATGGAATAGGTTTTGCAAATGATGACAGGTGTAAAAGTTTTTTTCCCCTATTTTGCCATTATTTTCTATGCTTGTGTAAAGTGGAGGTGTGCACAATAGAAAATGAAAAGTTTGAAGAGAAGGGGTGCAAAAGGAAAACTTAGAAAGAGAAATTGTGTCAGACTTCATCATTATTTATTGTTGCCAAAATAAAAGACTACACTAGGGAGAAATTAAAATGGTATTTTAGCAACAATAGGTCAATGGTGTGGATCTCTTATGATAATTGTTGTGGTGAAATGGGCTTGTATATAGGTTTAAAGCCATTACTACATTATTTTTATATTTCATTTAATGCTCACTAGCACTAAGATGAACATGGGTACATGTTTCAAAGATTTGTAAAATGTGAAATAAAGTTGAGGCAGTAGCTAAAAGGTTATGTTCAAAGAAAAAGGTAAATCTATTAAGGTTTGTTTTCGCATAGGGGAAACTTGAAGCAAAATGCCTCTAAGTGATGTGGAGCTATCTCAAATAATTTAAAAGGGGAGTAATATTCAATCTAATTCAAATATTGTCTGTATTAGGGAATATGTAACATTTGAGTGCAAATGAAAACATGAATTTTTTCTACTCGAAGATGTAAAAGTTTCTTTATAGAAGAATGCCAAATTGTGATTGCATAAATGATGAAGGGTGGGGTAATAATATTACAACCTCAAGATATTAGCACACAAAGAATTAAATATCCCTACTTAAAAAGGACAAATAAATATTTCCACCAAATGTAAAATATTCTTGCTAAGGATGTGTAATGTAATGAAATCTTAGATGAGGGTGAAGGTTTGAGACAAAGGACTTATTCCCTAGAGAAGCTTTTAAATCACAAATGAGAGATTTGTTAATGATGGGGGATGAAATAATTTTACATAACTACAGAGTGGTTGAGATTTTGTTTTCACTCAAGCGAAAGGGAGACTATTATAGATTAAATAAAATGACATCAAGGTGAAAATAGATTCATGAAAGGGTGAGAGTATATGCATAAAATAGACTTGTATTTTTACAAGGGGCTAGCAATGTTAAACTACATACAACACCGAGCATCAGAAAAGCATACATCGAGTGGAATAAAGTTGGAGGATATGAATTTGATTGAATTGATTATTGATCAAAGGTATTTTTGAGCTTAGCATAGATATGAAAATCTACAAATCAAAGTTGTATTTGAATCAGATCATTACTGTATCAGTTTAAGCATTGTTATGTAGATAAATCTCTTAACCGAGTGGGACTTAATAGTCTTTTGTATTTGAATATGGGTGATCCCACAAAGCTGTGTCTCATTTTTCGGGATGAAGAAAATCAGCATCGAAGCAAAAAAATAAATTCTAGAGTCTTTGTGCGAAGTCAACACTTCGCACAAAGTGGGTCGACCACTTTGCGTGAAGTACCCTATGTGGTGGGCTTCGTGCGAAGACCCCACTTCGTGTGAAGTACCTTGCGCAAGGTACTTCACGTGAAGTGGGGTCTTCGCGCGAAGCCTATGATCAGAATTCTTTATAAATTTTTGGCAATTCATTTTTATTTTTCATTTTTACTATTTAGATTTTGCGGACCCCAGGGCTTAGAGCGAACCTGTGATGTCCAATACGACATCAACACCTCTTGAGCTTTTTCGACATCTTCAGATTGTTAGTAGCATCAGGTACACTCATTTTTATCATTTTTTAAATTGTAAATTATATGTTTTATATTTATTTTAGCTAGTTATTTGTTTTAAATAATTTTTTATTTGTAGAAATGTTAGAAAATCATAGTTAAATATTATAATATGTTAGAAAATGATAGTAGAATGTTAGAAAATCATAGTTAAATATTAGAATATGTTAGAAAATCAAAGTAGAATTGTTAGAAAATGCTAGAAAACATTAAAAATTGTAGTATAAATGTTAGAAACTCATATTACAATTTTTATAAAATGTTAGAAAATATTAAAAACCATAGTATAAATGTTAGAATGTGTTAGAAAATGGTAGAAAATGGTAGAAAACATTAAGATCTTATAGAAATTATTAATTTTTTTTTTTAAAAAATTTCAAGTTTAAAGTTAGTAAATATTAGGAATATATATATATATATATATATATATATGTATATATATATATATATATATATGTATATATATACATATATATATATATGTATATATATATATATATATGTATATATATACATATATATATATATATATATATATATATACATATATATATATATGTATATATATACATATATATACATATATATATATATGTATATATATATATATATATATATATATGTATATATATACATATATATACATATATATATATGTATATATATACATATATATACATATGTATATATACATATGTATATATACATATATATATATATATATATATATATATATATATATATATATATATATATGTATATATATACATATATATACATATATATATATATATGTATATATATACATATATATACATATGTATATATACATATGTATATATATGTATATATATATATATATATATATATATATATATATATATATATATATATATATATATATATATATATATATATCTCACACACACACACACACACCTATACACGCATTTTTAGCAAAGTTAGCAAATATTAGTTAGTTATTTGTTTTAAATAATTTTTAGTTTGTATAAATCTTAGAAAATCGTAGTTAAATTTTTTAAAATGATCGAGTAGTATGCTAGAATATGTTAAAAAATTGTAGTAGTAAGTTTCTAGGACCCTTACCCCTCACTTACAACATATTAAGATACTTAGGATCCCTCAAGACCTTATAATAAATATTAGGATGTCCTATGACCCATTGATGTACATGTTAGGTTCCATTAATACATACACAGACTCATTGTTTCCCTCAAGACTCCTTAAGACATATTAGGATGAATTAATTTAACCTATAATATCTTAGGACCTATTATGAGGCCTACAACCCCTTAAGACATTCTAAGTCCATTAGGTGTCTCTTATGACATCTTAAGACACATAGAACCCCTTAGGACCCATACGACCCATTATTATATCTTAAAATGTCCTAGGACCCATTCATCTATCTTAGCTTCTGTTATTACATATGTGAACCCATCGTTTCCTACAAGAACCCTTAAGACATACTAGTATCAATTAATGTAACCTAAGATCCCTTAGACCACTTATCACATCTATGACCCATTAACATTATTGGACCATTATACTTCCCTTACGACATTTTAACACATATATGACCCCTTCAGATCATCAAGACCCATTAAAATATCTTAGGTTTTCCTAGGACACATTTATGTATCTTAGATTCAATTAATACATATGAGGATCCACTAATGTAACCTAGGACCCCTTAGGACCTCTTATGTTACCCACAACCCCTTAAGACAGTCTAGGACCCTTATCCATCCCTTACACTATTTTAAGACACATCTAGGACCCATTGTTTCCCTCAAGAAACCTTAAGACATACTAGGATCAATTAATGTAATGTAGGATCCCTTAGGACCACTTATTGCAGCTATGGCATGTTAACATTCTAGGACTCTTATCTGAATCTCTTATGAAATCTTAAAAAAAAAATGAAACCTTAAGACCCCCAAGACCCATTAGAGAATCTTAGGATGTCTTAGGACCGTGCTTAGACCACTTATCACATCTACGACCTATTAACATTATTGGACCATTATACATCCCTTATGACATTTTAAGACATATACGACCCCTTCGGATCCTCAAGACCCATTAAAATATCTTAGGTTGTCCTAGGACACATTTACATATCTTAGATTTAATTAATACATACAAGGATCCACTAATGTAACCTAGGACCCCTCCGGACCTCTTATATTACCCACGACCCCTTAAGACAATCTAGGACCCTTATCCATCCCTTACACTATCTTAAGACACATCTAGGACCCATTATTTCCCTCAAGAAACCTTAAGAAATACTAGGATCAATTAATGTAATGTAGGATCCCTTAGGACCACTTATTGCACGTACGATCCATTAACATTCTAGGACTCTTATCTGGATCCCTTATGAAATCTTAAAACAAATATGAAACCTTAGGATGTCCTAGGACCCATCGATGTATCTTACATTTCATTAATACATACAAGGACCCATTGTCACCCTGAATACTCCTTAAGAAATACTAGGATCCCTAAGGACCTCTTATGACACATACGACCCCTTAAGATATTAGTACATCCTAGAACCCTTAAGACCTAATAAGACCACTTAATTGACCTAATAGGATCTATTAAACCAATTAGTACATCCTAGGACCCTTAAGACCTAATAAGACCACTTAATCTAATAGGACCTATTAATACCAATTAGTACATCCTAAGACCCTTAAGACCTAATAAGACTACTTACGTGACCTAATAGGACCTATTAATACCAATTAGTACATCCTAGGACCCAAAATACCTAATATGACCACTTACATGACCTAATAGGACCTATTAATACCAATTAGTACATCCTAGAACCCTTAAGACCTAATAAGACTACTTACTTGACCTAATAGGACCTATTAATATTGATTAGTACATCTTGGGACCCTTAAGACCTAATAAGACCACTTACTTGACCTAATAGGACCTATTAATACCAATTAGTACATCCTCGGACCCTTAAGACCTAATAAGACCACTTACTTAACCTAATAGGACCTATTAATACCAATTAGTACATCCTAGGACCCTTAAGACCTAATAAGACCACTTACTTAACCTAATAGGACCTATTAATACCAATTAGTACACCCTAGGACCCTTAAGACCTAATAAGACCACTTACTTAACCTAATAGGACCTATTGATACCAATTAGTACATCCTAGGACCCTTAAGACCTAATAAGACCACTTACGTGACCTAATAAGACCTATTAATACCAATTAGTACATCCTAGGACCCTTAAGACCTAATAAGACCACTTATGTGACCTAATAGGACATATTAATACTAATTAGTACATCCTATAACCCTTAAGACCTAATAAGACCACTTACTTGACCTAATAGGACCTATTAATACCAATTAGTACATCCTAGGAACCTTAAGACCTAATAAGACCACTTACATGACCTAATAGGACCTATTAATACCATCTAGTCAGGCACAACATAGTGCAGAGCGCTCGACACCCACATATCACTCTACAACTACAGAGCCAACTATACAGGTTGGAGATGTACACATCACCACTGAGGGCCTAGACACATTTGATGAGTAGTTGCATGGGTTGGGTCAAGTGGATGTTGGCACTGATGTTGGATCATTTATGGATATGTTATTGCATCCTGATGGTTTAGGCTCTACATCGCTCCCCTTTGAGCTAGTGTCACCCCTACACTCCTCATTACTAGAGAGGTTCAGGATTGAAGGTGGTGTGGGTGATGTATTTTTAGTTGATGATATGATGGTGCAACACATTGATGATCCTCTTGCTCTTGAGACCCAGGTATATAAAGTTTTCTTTTCTCTTTTCTTAGGAGTTTTAGTGAACAATTAATTGTAGATGTGTGTATTGATGTTTGTTCAATGTATAATATTTTGTAGGCACAGTTAGCAGAGCATGTTACCTCTAGTATGGGCTCAAAGCATCTTCATATGAGAGATCCATTTGATGTGACACCTACTAGTGGTCAGGTAAGTTTTAGATATATGTATGTTTAAGCATGCATGTGTACACATGTATTTATATATTTCAAGTACTTTACATAATATATATACTATGCACATGTATATAACTAACTATTGTACTAAATTGACAAGGGTCAGTTGCTACTTCATAGCCAGAGGATGTTTTTCATAGGAGAGATTCAATAGATGTGACACCTAGTAGTGGTCAGGTGAGTTTTGAAAATATGATAGTTTAAACATGCATTTATAATATCTTAATTATTTTAGATTATTATTATATATGTACATGCATTTATATTCATAGGGATCAGTTGCTGCCTCACAGCTAGAGGATGCTTGTGGCAGTCACTCAGAGGGTCGCTCTGTTCGCATGCACCTAGATGAATCCTTAGTTTAGGACATGTTGCACTTATCTTTTATTTGAGACTCATTAGATATGTCATTATTATATGTTTGATATTTTCAGTTTATGATTCGAGATATATATTTGATTAGGGACATATTTGATTAGATACATATATTTGATTCGAGACATATATTTGATTAGAGACATATATGATTCAAGACATATATTTGATTAGAGACATATACTTGATTAGATGATATGATTTGATTATATGATAATATGATTTGATTAGATGGTTTTATTTGATTAGATGATATGATATGATATGATATGATTTGATTAGATTATATATGATTTGATTAGATGGTTTTATTTAAGTAGATGATATGATTTGATTAGATGGTTTGATTTGATTAGATGTTATGCTTTGATTTAATTTGATTAGATGATTTGATTTGATGATATATGATTTGATTACATTTTTTGATTAGATAGTTTATTTGATTAGATGATATGATAAAAAATAACATTAAAAAAAAATATCATATCATAAAAAATAACAAGTTAATACATATAACTAATGGACAATAAATATTCTAACTAATTCTAGAACTAACACACATGTCATAAGTAATCTAACTAACTTCATCATTTTTTAGTGTCTTAAGGGGATCTTTAACTAATAAGCAGTCTTAAGGGGAGGTCTTAAGGGGATCTAGAATTAATATCATAAAAAATAACTAGTTAATACATGTAACTAATGGACAATAACTATTCTAACTAAGTCTAGAACTAACACATGTCATAAGTAATCTAACTAATTTCATCATTTTTTAGTGTCTTAACAGGAGGTCTTAAGGGGATCTAGAATTAACATCAAAAAATAACAAGTTAATACATACAACTAATGGACAATAACTATTCTAACTAATTTTAAAACTAACACACATGTCATAAGTAATCTAACTAATTTCATCATTTTTTAGTGTCTTAAGGGGATCTAGAAATCATAAGCATCATAAAAATCATTGAATAATCAAAGCATACATAATATCTTTAAATAATATGCAATATATAAAAATCATTGAATAATCAAAGTATACATATAAAATTCTATATATTAAAACCATTGAACCATCAAATAGGTCCATCATATATCAACAAGTTATAGTCCATCATATGTTTAAATATATAAACAAAGTATAATGAAATTTAATCCAGAGATATCAAGTAGGTCCTAACACATGAAATAGGTATACATATTATAATTTTTAGACCAACTCAAGTGGTTAACACCTTTCATGGAGAACATGTAATTTTCTCTCATGATCCTCACTCTCTAGTCTCCACTTACGACATCCACGTTGAGATTTAACTATATGGAGACAAATGGATGTGGCAACTACTAGGTGACTATATTGAAACACCTTATTGTTAGGTTGGTAATCAACAAAGTGAATACCATGTTGAATTACTTTGATTTGCTTGAAATATGTTCCCTCTAAAACAACTAAACCTACAGGTCACAAATTTTAACAATATATAAATTTAAACAAACTAAATTTGAAATTTGTTAAAAGGTTGAAATTTAAAATTTACAATTTAATTTTAATATATTGATTTAAAGCATGTAAAAACTTATAGGGAACAACATTCCATCACTTTCTTCAGGTTCAAGTAACTTCATCCTCTCTACAGTACAACACAGTAAATAATAACCAACTCCTTCTACATTTCCACACTCAGCAATCACTTAAAAGACATCTCCTGCATAGTAAATTTATATATACATGTGTGAGATCTTAAAATTTACTTAGTTCAATCTATAGATCTATCTATCTGTTAGCCCCATATAGAGCCACATTTAAAAATTTAGAATTTGGGTCTCCTTCGTGTCAATCCTTGCTGGTGGACATTTTATTTATTAAGCATGAGCATTGAACCCCTTCGAAGTAAGTTCAAAGAGGTTTGAAGAGGTTCAAATAGGTTCAAAGATTTATTTCAAAGGTTCAGTTTCAAAACAGTTCAATCAGGTTCAAAATGGTTATTTGGTGGAATATTGACACCGGGCTTAATCAATTTTAAAACCAAGTTTGGTGTGATGATACTGCATAAAAATGATAACAGAGCTCCATATGAATATTTTTGTGGAAGATAATATCCAAACAATGAATCTCAATTCAAATTTGTGATTCGTGTGTAAGATTTGATATGAAGAATGCTTAAAATTTTCAAGGCAGCTTGTAATCTCAAATTTGGAGAAAATAGAAAAATAGTCCTATTGCGAGGGGCATAACTCCTAACTCTACTGTTGGATCTAGCTCATTTTTGGATTTGATTTTGGAAACCAAGTTATCTAAATCCTCACCAGAGAGATTTGAAAACTTATGAATGGTTTGGGAGATACGAATGTCTAAGTCAACCACTATCAAAACTGCCAAAAAGAAAACAAATCCACCCAACATAAAGAAAGATTCTATTTTGGATCAACATGCCACTTGTCCATGTAGCAATTGGTTATCTTTCTAAATAAGCTATGTCATTATATACTTTAAAGGTTATAGTTTTTAAGGACATTAAAATCCATAGAAAAGAAATGAAGTTACCAAGATGAAAGGTAAACAGTTATTTTTGCTAGAACCAATTTTTAAAAACTGAAAAGAAACTATCAGAAAGAGGAGAGTTAAATAGGAAAAAGAAAGATAAGAGAGGGGTTTTGGATTTGACCTTTGGCTGGAGGCTATGTGCTACAAGAAAGGGGATTTGATTTCTTTTTCTCTTTGTAATGCAGGGGGGAATTCTTTTCTGAGCAATCATATTGTACAAGGATATAGGGCTTTGAATTTCTATGCAGATATGAATAAAATGAAGATGATATTCATAATCTTTGAGTTATCTAAACTTTATTTTTTGATTGTAATTAGACTTTGGGCTTTTATAATCATCCATTCATATATTTTATGTCACAAAAGATTGTATGCATGAGTGTATTTCAGAACTTTTCTTTCTACTATATAATCATATTGGAAAGGAAGTCTTTAATTTGTTTTCTTTTAAAATCTGGATGTCATTTGAGATTAGCTGTGAAGTGTTGTTTGATGAAAACTTGGTTTTCTTTCAAAATTGTATCTTTCCTTATTTTATTTAACAAACACTTTCAAATCATGTTGATGATTGAATAGTGGCCTTTAGTTGCTTTCTGGTTAAAAGCAAAGGTGTGGTTTAAAACCAATTAATTCATTGCATATCTGATCAGGGAGCTATACCCTATAAAATTCAGAGGATGCTTATGTATTTCAATTGCAAAGTGATCCAACAGTTAGTCACAGATATTTATCTTTTTGGTTTGGGAATTTTGGGAGTCATTTTAGTATTGTTTTTGTAAAAGACAAATCTGTTTACCACCAGATTTTGGCAACTCTACTAGGGAAAGAAATCAAGGTCCTAGTGCTTTCTTTTCTCAGAAATTTGAAGGTGCCTCCCCAAGGATGGAGGTTGGTGACTCTATTGAAGATGAATACCATGAGGTATTTCAAAAATATCTAGAAGATTTGGAAGGTTGGGTTCCAACAAGAAGTGAAGATATCAGAGATATCTTTCTTTTTATACCACCATTTAAAGAAAATCCAATCAGAGAAGTTACAGAAGACTTGGGAAGGGAAGTATGATTTCTAAAATTCTTCTATTGTGTTGTCCTTATCAAGAGAAAATCTGTCGTGCAAAAACCATCAGGAAGAAAGGAGGAAATCGATGCTGAAGAGCTCGTGAATTCAAATGACAAGGTTTTGTCACAATCTTTCTTCAGCTTAGAAGTAGAATCTCTCAACTCCATAGGTATGGGATGTCATCTAGATTCAAGTAGTTCTAATAATAAAAATTTTCAGACTAGTATGCAATAGTGTGAGACTTCTAGTTTCCTTGAAAGGATGAATAGGGATGATTCTTTGCACTTTGAGATTTTTAATCAACCAACTTCTTGTGGTCCCACAACCACGCTCCCCTTTTTGGCCTTTTGGCCTCAAGGGCCCCCCTTCTGCTTTCTGCTCATTTTTCTTTTGGTCCTTGGTTTTTTGTCTTTGTTTCTTTGTTGTCAATTTTTGGCCTTGTCGGCCTTGTCGCTCTTTCGCACTTTTGGATGTCCAAAAGTGTGAAAAGGCCAAAGGAGAAAAGAGATAAAGCACTACTCATTTCTCAGAATTTTTGGCCTTGGAACCACTTCAAAGTTTTCAGACATCCAAAGTTTCAGAGGTCTGACCCCGCGCGGGAGTCAGCCTTTCAGAGTTTCGACCATTTTGGAGGTCCGACAACCCCAAAAGGCCAAAAAGCTGATCGCCCGATGTGATGATGTAAGCTACTAGGGTGGCCTATATAAGGAAAAAGGGGTTTTTTAAACCTCACTTTCGCACTCGCTCTTTCATCTCTAGTCAGTTTTTCTCGCTGCTCACTACTTTTTCTCTATCATGGTCTCCTATTTTTGTTGGTCGTCCTCAAGTTTGTCATCTTCTTGGTTGGTGGTTCTTCCCTCTTCCCTCATTTTTATTTTTTTTTGGGTCTTAGATTAGGGTCCCTACCTTTTGGCCTTTTTGACCTATCTTAGTTTTAGGGTTCGTGTCTTTTCAGCCTTGTCTATAAGTCTAAGTTGTTTGACGCTGGCCTTTTTGGCCTTGGGGATCACCAAGGTAGTCACCTTGCATTCGCTTGATGAGTTTGTGGTCAAACTTTTCGTCAGACTCATTTTCAAGTTTGACTAAGAAACCCTAGTTTCAGACCTTCAGGGTTTGAAACTTTCAAACAACTTGTAGCAGGACAAATTCTCCCAAGTGCTCAAGGCACCTTTTGGTGTTTCAACATTGTCACACACTAAAACATGTATACCTCTGAAACACCAGAAATAGACCCTGCTCCCCCAAAGTGCTAAGTGTGTCTTCAACCTTTTCGGCTTTTCTGGCCTATCGCATGCTGATGATTATCATGTTCCTTGAATCCCCAAGGTGTTTCAATTCCACTCTCCTGCTCAGATTTTTTGGCATTGTCGGCCTTTTCGGCCTGCAGAGGTTTCTTACCTCTATCTCACTAAAATGGCCGAAAAGAGTATTGTTAGTAGTGTCACCTCTTTCAGCCTTTTTAGCCTTGTTGGCCTTTCAGAGGTTCCACACCCCTGAAAGTCTGAAAGGCTGAAAATATCTCTTGTGCCCCCTTATGAGCTTAATTTTGGTAATATGCTTTACTTTCTGAGTTATTTCTCTTATCATGTTCCTAATTTATGTCTTGTCCTCTCTGCAGATATGGCTGAGAAGGTAGTAGCATCACCAATGATGAAATATCAATTCAAAGGCTACCATCCACCTTCCAAAGTGACCAACTTGCACACAGGCATAACAGATATGGATATTGGGAACGTAAGCTGGAATGACTATTTGAACAAATGTGCCTAGCTAGTGGGGCACTCGGAGGATTTCACTTCATTAGTACACTATTCCCTAGTAAATGTGGTAGCTCACCCAATTTCCATCCAATCAATAGACCCGATCAATACATTGGCTAACAACTATGTGCCTGATGAGTGCATGGTGAAGAACATGGGCGAGGTGATCTTGGATTTTGAGGCCTAAAAACATCAAGGATTTCTTCCATCTACCCAAAGGGGTTGATAAGTTCTTCAATTTCAATATCAACAAGGGAATGGAGTTTTATAACAAGGACATACAATGAGCCCATAACATAGTCAATAATGAATATCTGATTCAACATCTGCCCAAAAAAAAACTGGATAGGATTGATATGAGAAGGGGGTATATGCAAGAAGATATCCAAGTGGCCATAACAATGATCAATAGAGTGTACAGGCTGCCAAAGTCTTCTCAAGTGAAGCCATGGATGATCTTTTTGATCCAAAAAATAAGATAAAGGCAAGAAAGGTTTGATTGGGTTGCAATCCTAAGTGATGAACTTGATGAACAATTGATTCGGGTTAAGACAGACCCCCATTTCTACATGACATCTTATGTCATGTACCTACTAGCCGCTAGGGTAGTTTACCCAAGTTTAATCAAAGTTGGAGCAATCAAAGAATAGAACACCTGGCCATTCACTCTATATCCTTAACTACGGAGGAAAGATTTCTACACACATAATAACCCAGATTTCATAATAGTCAGGGATGCTTTCATTTTTGCCATCATATGCTCCATTGAGGGAGACTATGCCAAAATGCTATCCACAGAAGCATCAGCTAAAGTAAAGGACATTGGGGCATTCTACATACAATTTTGGACCTTCACTTACATTCGGGTGGCAGAAAGCACCTTGGCGCCCAAAAGGTTACCAAGATACCCTCCCGACAAGGTAGTTCTCTTAGAGATAGCAGGGTAGCTATCTGATGCTCATGAACATGTCAAGCACAAGAAGAACCATTGTTGGGATTTTCCTATTTCCATCTACCCCCACTCTGTACTAGACATGAAAGTCTATAAGTCTCTAACTAGAGAATGGGATGAATTCCCATTGTCAACCTATAATATGGTAAGGCCTCAGTTTGATCCCATTGGTACATACAACCACATAATGGGGAGGCACTATGTTCATGAGGTACATGTGGAAGACCATTGGGAAAAATGTGTTGATGATTATGAAGTAAGGGTCTGTGATTATTGCCACATGAGTCTAGAGCTGGCATAGGGCACTCTTTTGTTGAAGATTCTATAGAAGGCGGTAGATGCTGACTTAGACAAAATTTTGGATTCTATATATAATACGGACAAGGTGTTCACAAGGGCCATCTTGAATGCAGAAGTAGATCGAGATGAGAATGACAGTATAGAATTTAGAGCTCAACATGTGGTTAAATTGACTAGATCATGGATATCTCATCCTTTCCAAATGTAGCTACTTCTGATGAAACAACTCCTAGAGTAGCCCTCTTGAGAAAAGAAGGGAGAAAAGGTTTTGAAATGACTGTTCAAAGAGGCTGCTCCTCTAAAGCCAGAAACTATATATCGTCATGAGTGCCCCACTACATATGGTCAAGCCACACACTCCAAGAAGGTCAAAACCAAAATGATAGGGAGCATCACCCCGCCAGATATACCTTCATCTAGTAGCCATGATTCTCCCAATAGGACCAAGAAGACAAAGTTCGAGATCATAGGACCCAAGCCATCTAGAGTAATCAAGGGTCATGTGTACAAGAGAAAGAGAGGCTCAACACCCACACAAATGGATACCCTGATAGAAGACAATGAAGATGAATTGGATGAAGTCCCTCTCAGTAAAAGAACCTAGTTTGCGGGATTCATGAAGAAGAGGAGAGTAATAGACAATGATCCTGAGAACATGGGAGGGGCTACTCAGGATGAGCCAGTAAATATAGATGCTCTTGGTGATGATGAGTTCAACCTGATAGATTTTGCAGGGCTACATGGTTTTAAAGAGTCCGAGAAGCAAGTTCCTATGTAGTTTACAAGTCTTTTTAGTGGCATGGGAGAGGACCTATAATAAAGATCTCATGGACAAGATGATGTTGAGATGGCCGAGGGCCAAAAGGAAATTGTAGAGCCAGAAAAGGACTCTTTTGTTGGGGTCACCTCAGAAGAAGATGTAGCTACCTAGGTCCCATTGGTCTCATCCATTCCACCTCTGCCCCCACTTCAAAACAATCCAACTCCACCTTCAGTTCCACTTCAAATGTCTCCTACCACTCCACTTTCCACTCTAGTATGAACCACTTTGTTGCCTCAACAACCTTATTCGTCCCATTTTCCCCTTTCAACTCCACCTCCACCAACCCTTTCAACCACTCCTCATAGATCTCCTACACCTCACTCGCTTAATATTCCTCCCCAAGTTCACATCCCCTCACCACAGGTCCACAGTGATTTAGTGCCATAGAGCTCACAGGAGCTAGAGAAAGAAGCATAGGTCACTAGTGAAGAGAAGACATATGAAGCTCATACAGGATCTGAGGAGCTAGATGACAAGGGAGAATCATAGGTAGAAGAAGAGCCACATAATGAGGAAGAAATAGAGCAAATAGATATAGAGGAACAAACGGTTGATGAGTAGCTGATAGTTGATGAGGAAGAACACACACGGGAGGAAGATGAACAGAACATTGGGAATGAAAATGAAACCAGAGGAGAAGAAGAGAGTCAAGAAGAAGTAGAAAAAGGGCATCCAACAACTTCCTCTACATTGGCTACTCTGTATGATCCATTGACTACTTTCTCCAAGCCTACTTGGTTCACCAAAGAGGTTCAACCAAGAGTCAGAGTGTACACGGATGATGAGGTTGATATGACTGCGCTAGGGCATGCTTTCCACCAAACAATACCAGTTCCCTGAGAAAGAACAATGTTTTATGTGACACAAGACTAAGCAAGAAGGTGGAAAGCACATGTGGTTGTTCCCACAATGGATGTCAGTGAAAATGACATCACTCTAGATGAATATGTGTTGGAGGAGGTAGAATTGGGGGAGCCCACTAGAGAAGGTAGCAAAACCTTGGCCACATTGGGATTAAAGCATGCTCTGGGCTTCATGGATAAGGATGAAGAATTGATAAAGGCTCTGGTAGAGAAGAACGAAGCTATGAAGAGATTCATTTTCAAAACAATGGGTCCAATTGACCCAGATAACCCTGAGGCCTCAGTACAGGCAATTTCAGAGAAGAAGGGGGAAATAAATATGAATGTTCCACATGATTCTTTTATATAAGCCTATGCTAATTGGAAGCTTGATTTTGAATAGTTTTCTAGCTTATCCCTCAGGAGGATCCTAAGGCCCTTTCGAAACTAACGCAGGGACAGGGTAGATACAAGCAGAATCAAGCAGAATTGAGTCCACTTGAATCCACAACAAGCCCTTGCTCAAAGTTACACAAAGGAAGAAATATAATATCACATGAAATCAATGGAAACACAATGGATATGAGACAATCAACTAGCAGCAACAATAGAGAATTATATTACTTCTTTCAACATGCCCGGCTGTGAGGCCTTTCAGGTTTCCGCCTTATACAATGAGAATTATGAATTCAGAATTATAGCTTGCATCCTATCTTTTTCTCCGATGATGTATCTTGATAATCCTTCCTATATCTCTCCCATGATGCTCTACTACATCAATCTAGACCCCTTATATAGCCAGCTAAGCCACAAGTCGGCCAGTCAAGCATTTAATTACAATATAGATCCAGTCTCAAGATTTAAACCAAAACTAATGCTAGAATGAATATAAATTGATGAGCCTTTGGATTTAGGTCCTAACTTGACCCAAGAACATGTATTTAAGTTTTCAAGGTCCCATATGAGCACATGGAACATCGCAAGAAGAAACACCACATGTTTCACCCAAAAACTGGCAGGAAATAGGTCCTGAGGCAAAATAGGCATAACTTTTTTCTTATAATGAATTGGAATTTTTGCTCATGGGAAATGATATTAATTTAGGTCCAATTTAAGTTCTTAAGTGAGAAAAATAAAATTCCTTATAGATCAAGGTCTCCAACATGAACAATCAGCACCAAAACTGCAGTAACAACTCAGACATGAAAGCTGGCAAAAAATAGGTCCTGTGCCAAAAAGGCCATAAATTTTGACTCATAAATAATTGGAATCAGTTCTCTTGGGGAATGATATATATTTAGGTCCCCTTGAATCCCTTAAGTGATAAAAATAATATTCCTTATGGATCAAGAGAACCAACATGAACAATCAGCACCAAAACTACAAGAAAACACTGTTCCGACGGCAAGGAAAATAGTTGTAACTTTGAAACAGTCCATCCAAACTTGATGTGCTCATAGGAGAAGGTTCCCAAATAGGTCCCAAAAATTATGTAAGCTTCATACACCATGAAACTATCAAATGCAAATATTATAAAGAAAACTACAGCAAATAGGTACAAAAATAAGAAAATGTTTTTGGTTGATGCAAGATTGCCAAAGACCCAAGATGCTCCTACATTAGACACCTAGGGTAAATAAAGAACTGATTTCCACATTAGGCACTACTCATACTCTGACCTGAATCATAAAGATCCAACTCAGCTTGTGTAATCCATGAACTGTCCTCAACTGGCTTGTCTTTCCACTGAACTAGATATTCCATGTAGTATTTTCCTCTTGTGCTCTTGCCAACTCTGCTATTCAAGATCTTTTCAATGTTGTCACTATTCTTCTTAGGATAGTTTGGATCATCTTCTATCTCATCATTTGATACAAAGTACTCAAATATATCAGCAATGTTGAATATAGGTGATATATCCATGTCCTCTAGCAATTCTACTTCATAGGCATTTCCACTGTCAAACTTCTTCAGAATCTTACAAGGTCCAAACTTCTTCATTTTCAGCTTGTTGTAGGTACCAACTGGAAATCTATTCTTCTTCAAATGAATCATAAGCTCATCTCCAACTTCAAAAGATTTATGTCTCCTTCTCTTGTCTGCTCTTTGTTTATATTTCAAATTAATGTCCTCGAAATTGTTTTTAACTTCATCATGTAAAGTTCTCATGTATTCTGCAAAATCATCAACTTCAGCACTTCTTCTGGTCTCAGTAGGTAAATCTCTTAGCTCTGTGGTTCCTTTAGGATGAAATCCATTAACAATCTCAAATGGTGTCTTCTTAGTGCTTCTATTCACTGAATTATTATATGCAAACTCTGCTTGTGCCGAAATCAAATCCCAATTAGCAGGTTTCTCTCCAACTAAACATCTCAACAAGTTTCCCAAACTTTTGTTCACAACTTCAATCTGTCCATCTGTCTGAGGATGAAATTTAGAACTAAACTTCAAATCAATATTCATCTTCTTCCAAAATGTCCTCCAAAAATAACCAGTAAACTTAGTATCTCTGTCTGAAACAATAGATTTAGGCAAACCATGCAATCTTACCACTTCCTTGAAGAATAATTTAGCTACATGCAATGCATCAAATGTCTTCTTACATGGTATGAAATGAACCATCTTAGAAAATCTATCAACTACTACCAAAATAGAATCATTACCTCTTTGAGTTCTAGGCAATCCAAGAACAAAGTCCATACTCACATCTTCCCAAGGTCTATCAGGTACATGCAAAGGTGTATACAATCCTGAATTCTGACTAGTGCCTTTTGCTGTTTGGCAAATTCTGCAACCTCTAACCATTCTCTATACATCTCTATAAATCTGTGGCCAAAAGTATCTTTCTAAAATCAAATTCACTATCTTATCAATCCCAAAATGTCTTGCAAATCCACCACTATGTTTCTCCTTCATTATGTTCTCTCTCATAGATCCTCTAGGTATGCACAACTGAACTCCTTTAAACAACATGTCTTCTTGAATGAAATAATTAGACCACTTATCACTCACTGTGTGTTCTTTACAAGCTTTCCTAGGCTCTGAAAAATCAATGTCAGCCTCATACAAATACTTCAAATCATTAAAACCAAGTACTTCAACTCTCATTTCTGTCAGCAAATTTCTTCTTCTGCTCAAGGCATCAACAACCTTATTTGACTGTCCACTCTTATGCTTCAATGAAAAGGAAAAATTCTGCAAGAACTCAACCCACTTCATATGTCTCTGATTTAACTTATTCTGACTTCCAAAATACTGCAAAGCTTTATGGTCAGTATACAACACAAAATATTTAGGCATCAAATAATGTCTCCACTTCTTCAAAGCTTGAACAATAGCATAGAATTCCTGGTCATAAACTAAATATTTTCTCTTAGCATCATTCAACTTTTCACTAAAGAAAGCTAGAGGTTTTCCTTCTTGACTCAAAACAGCTCCAATTGCACTACAACTAGCAGCACATTCAACTTGAAAAACTTTATTAAAATCAGGCAAAGCAAGTGTAGGCAACTCTACAATTCTTTGTTTGAATGTTTCAAAACTCCTTTGTGCTCCATGTGTCCATTTGAAATCCTTTTTATCTCCTCTCATAGTTTCAGTCATTGCATTACAAATAGAACTAAATTTTTTGATGAACTTCCTATAAAAACTTGCCAATCCATGAAATGATCTTACCTCTCCAACATTCTCTAGTGTAGGCCAATCAAGTATAGCTCTCACTTTCTCAGGATCCATCTTTAATCCATTAGCTGAAATTACAAAACCAAGGTACACAATATCTTCTTTCATAAATGAACATTTCTTCAAATTAATCAACAACTTTTCTTCCTTCAATCTCTGCAATACTTGTCTGATATGTTCAAGATGTTCCTCCTTACTCTTACTGAATATCAAAATGTCATCAAGACATACAATCACAAACTTACCCAAGAATCTTTTCAAAACTTCATTCATCAGCCTCATAAAAGTACTACGTGCATTAGTCAAACCAAAAGGCATAACCAACCATTCATACAAACCTTCAGTAGTCTTAAAAGCAATTTTCCATTCATCCCCTTCTCTGATCCTTATCTGATGATATCCACTTTTCAAATCAATCTTTGTGAAATACTTTGCTCCACTTAAACTATCCATTATGTCATCCATCCTAGGAAAAGGAAATCTATACTTTACTGTTATCTTGTTTATAGCTCTAGAATCAGTGCACATTCTCCATTCTCCATTCTTTTTAGGTGCTAATATAGTAGGTACTACACAAGGACTCAGACTTTCCCTAATCAAACCTCTTTCAAGCAATTCTTCCACTTGTCTATTCAATTCAGTCTTTTCATCAAGTGTCAACCTATGTGGTGCTTTATTAGGCAAACTAGCTCCAGGTATCAAATCCATACAATGACTTATACTTCTCATAGGTGGTAAACCATCAGGTACATTATCATAAATGATGTCATAAAATTCATTCAGTAAAGGCTTAACTTCAGGTGCATGTTCTAACTCATCTTGTTTCTCAGTCTTTCTTGGAATAAAAGCAAAGCAAACATTTTGTTCTTTCATTTCTCTTGCAAACTTTTTACCATCAACCAAACATACTTTGACTATGGTACAGTGACTTTCATCAAACTTCTCTATCAAAGGAAACAACACTTATTTCTTTCCATCCATCCAAATAGTATATTGATTCTATCTACCATCATGCAAAGCTTTCCTATCATACTGCCAAGGTCTACCCAAAAGAATATGACAACAATCCATAGGCATAATATCACACAAGACTTCATCATGATAATTCCCAATTTTGAATTTAACAAGGCATTGTTCACTTACAAGTAGTTTATGCTTCTTCTAGATCCAAGAAATATGGTAAGGCTTAGGATGTTTCAATCTTTGCAACTACAATTTGTTAACTAGCTCTTCAGATGCCAAATTATCAGAACTTCCACTATCAATGATTACCTTGCAACATTTATCAGCGATCTTACATTTGGTTTTGAACAAACTTTTCCTCAAAATAGGTTCCTCATCAGCTTCTTCATTCCACAATATCCTTCTTAGCATCAAGTTCTCACCATGTTCAGGTTCATTAGACATTTCCTCAACTTCTTCACAAGCCAAATTATTTCTACCATTACCTTCAGTCTTCTTTCCAGAGTTAGTACATTCAAAAGCTCTATGTCCTTCTTCACCACATTTGTAACAAGTACCTTTAAACCAAGATTTCTCTTCTCTTCTACCATTATTGTTATTCCTAGAGTAACTAGTATAGCTACCTCTAGAGTAATTACATCTTTTAGTAGGCTCATCTTTCCATCCTTTATCTTGCACTGAATTTTCAGATCTACTACTTTCTCCTTTAGATCTACCTCTACTTCTCTAAAATCTGCCACCTCTTCCTCTTTGTCTTTGATCATGTCTTTTTGTCAATCTTTCTTCAGCCTTCAAAGAAAATTGGTATGCTTCTTCCACACTATCAATCTTCACATAACTAATCTCATCTTGAATAGATGTCCTTAGGCCATTCAGATATCTAGCCACCTTCTCAACTTCATCATCCACATGTCCAGATCTGATATCCAATTTGTAAAATTCTTCAGTATATTCTTTCAAACTCATGTCCTTTTGTCTCAAATTTTGCATCTTTCTCATCAGAGTAACTTGGTAGTCAGCTAGAAGAAACTTCTTCTTCATCTTTCCAAGCATCTTCATCCATGTTTTGATCTTTTCTTTTCCTCTCTTCTATCTCTCAGTTTGCGAATGATCCCACCAAAGAGATGCATGCCCTTTCAACTTTGTAACTGCTATATTAACCTTCTTATTATTAGGAGTACCCTCATACTCAAAGTATTTATCCATCTCAGAGATCCAATCCAAAAGTGTATTGGTCTCAAGTCTTCCATCATAGCAAGAAACTTCAACTGCGGGTCTGGAGTTAGCCTTAGACAAAACTCTCAAAAGTCTTTCCTCATCTTGTTCAACTTCAGATTCAACATTAGGTGCTACTTCTTCTTCTTCATCACTAACATTTTCAAGATGTGCTCCTCTTCTCTGGGCTGTCTCTACAGCTTCAAGCCTAGTTGCAATTTGCCTCAAGATATCCATGATAGCATTATCATTTCCTCTACCATGAAGCATCTTGACAATCAGGTTCTAGCAAGATTGTAACCTTTTGCAAGTTATAGGTCAGATCTCAGATCTGCCACCCTACAACCAAATCCAATAAGGTTCTCCACGATCCAATCCACAAGAAAGAACTTGCTCTGATACCACTTGATGCAAGGGCATGGTAGATACAAGCAGAATCAAGCAGAATTGAGTCCACTTGAATCCACAACAAGGCCTTTCTCAAAGTTACATAATGGAAGCAATACAATATCACATGAAATCAATGGAAACACAATGGATATGAGACAATCAACTGGCAGCAACAACAGAGAATTATATTATTTCTTTCAACATGCCCGGCTGTGAGGCCTTCCGGGTTTCGGCCTTATACAATGAGAATTATGAATTCAAAATTACAACTTGCATCCTATCTTTTTCTCCAATGATTTATCTTGATAATCCTTCCTATATCTCTCCCATGATGCTCTACTACATCAATCTAGACCCCTTATATAGCCAACTAAGCCAGTCAGGCATTTAATTACAATATAAATCCAGTCTCAAGATTTAAACCAAAACTAATACTAGAATGAATATAAATTGATGAGCCTTTGGATTTAGGTCTTAAATTGACCCAATAACATGTATTTAAGTGTTTAAGGTCCCATATGAGCACACGAAACATCGCAAGAAGAAACACCACATGTTTCACCCAAAAACTGGCAGGAAATAGGTCCTGAGGAAAAATAGGCATAACTTTTTACTCATAATGAATTGGAGTTTTCACTCATGGGAAATGATAGTAATTTAGGTCCACTTTAATTCCTTAAGTGAGAAAAATAAAATTCCTTTTAGATCAAGGTCTCCAACATGAACAATCAGCACCAAAACTGCAGTAACAACTCAGATGTGAAAGCTGGCAGAAAATATGTCCTGTGCCAAAAAGGCCATAACTTTTGACTCATAAAGAATTGGAAGCTGTGCTCTTGGGGAATGATAGTAATTTCGGTCCTCTTGAATCCCTTAAGTGATAAAAATAATATTCCTTATGGATCAAGAGAACCACCATGAACAATCAGCACCAAAACTATAGGAAAACACTGTTCCGACGGCAAGGAAAATAGCTGTAACTTTGAAACAGTCCGTCCAAACTTGATGTGATCATAGGAGAAGGTTCCAAAATAGGTCCCCAACATGATGTAAGCTTCACACAGCATGAAAATATCAAATGAAAATATTATAAAGAAAACTATAGCAAACAGGTACAAAAATTAGAAAATGTTTTTGGTTGATGCAAGATTGCCAAAGACCCAAGATGCTCCTGCATCAGAAACATTTTGGCAGGAGTAACTTCCTTAGTGGAAATTATGAGTGAGGAAAATGGTTTAGAAGAAATGATCCTGAATTGGAAAAAGGTGTTGGATGAGTTGACAATGATAAGGAAGCAACGCTTCTAGGTTTTGATGAAGATATATGAAGGATCCAAATTGGATAATTTTGAAGAGTGGATCCAAGAGATAGCTGTGGCATTGACCATATTTGAAAGGGTTCTCAAGAGGTTAAAAAATAGAAGGGATGACATCATGCTTTTTGCAAAGGAGTTGTAGGAGTTATTTGAAGGCCTAGACTTGGATCTTTTTGATGAAGATGATGAGAAGACCATGTATTTGGTAAATGACATCATCAATCGGTACTTAGGGATATTATGAGGGGTGAAGGATAAAGAAGAGCTCTAGTAGATGTTTTACCAGAAGGAGGAAATTCAGAAAGTACTATCTTGTGAAGAAGAAATAAAAGCTTTTATAAAGGATTTGATTGAATTTTGAGATAGGCGGCAAGAGATCCTTCAAGGGATTAAGATGTTGGACTTTGATGAGGTGCTAGAGATAGTGGATAGATTCAAGAAAGCACATCCAGAAGTGCCTCCCAGCTAGTAAGCCTCCAGTGCAAGATCTGCTAAATTTTGTGTACAAAAAATCCAATTTTGAAACTTAGCCATTTTTGCAAAGCCTAATTTTTGGCATTTCAGCCATGTGGGTTTTTTGGCCTCTGACAAGTCCACAAGTCTAAAATTTTAGAGATGGAGGATTTGGTACTTAGTCAATTTTGGGTCTTGAGTTTTTTGGACCAACTGTCAAGATTTGGGCATTTTTTGGCACATCTAAAAGATAACTCCACTTGTCTCAGAGATCATTTTCCAGTCATCTGGGCTTCCTTCTTTGGGTCATTTGTGCATGATTTTGGGATCTCTTTTAGTTGGGTCCACCTGGAGAAGCCAGAGCCAAGGATCAAGGGTAGAAACATGGAGATTATCAAGTGCATGCACAAGTTCCAACTCCATTTTTGAGTTATCTAATGCATATTTTATTCAAATCTTTGTAATGCACGAGGTTTAATTCTGTGCTAGGATAGTTTAGCTAAGATTTAGAAGTAGTTTCTTTAATGCAAGCTTTAGTTTAGATTTACTTTCAAGTTTTAGTTATAGCAAAACCCTAGCTGCGAAAATAAGAGCATGGCTCTATAAATTGTAATAAAATGATGTAATGAGGGTCAATTTGATCATTAATACAATACATACAATTGGTGCTTTATTCATGGTGTGAGTTATCTTCTATCTATGCAAAATTTGTGAATGTGTGAATTGCTCATTCTTTATTTGAAAGAGCCAATTGGTTGTTTAATGATTTTAAGTCTACGACCTGTTAGTTTGGTGTTTGCCAGTATTGCATTGCTATGTTGTGACAAATTTTTGAGAAGATCATTCTTTGGTGCTTGAAGATTAACTTGTCTCACATGTGCACACATCCGTGGTGGCTTCGTGATTTGATGAGTTTTGGCTTATCATACATCTGCATTTGTTTGAATCTGTTGATGATTGCATCCATTCAACTGAAGATTATGGCATGATTTGATCTCTATTTTGTGGGTTTCTTCATCTTCTTGATTATTTAATTCGCATGGTGGTGTGATGCTAGCATATATCCAATAAGTTTCTTATCAACAAATTCATTTAAAATCTCTTGTTACCCTACATCTTCTAACCCTCCTTGCAAGTTATTCTTAGTAGATCAATTAAATTATCATTTCTTTTATTCTTAAATCTAAAAATCGTATAAAAAAAATAAAGAATGTTTGGTTTCCTAAAGTTTGTTTTGCAGTTTCCCTTGAGAGAAGAACCAACAAAGGCGTCCTTGTTAAAAAATTCACATTTGTCTTTTGTTGAGCTATCCAAGTGGTTGAGACCTAGCCAGAAGGAACCTTGAGATTGATTCCATCATTCTTCCAAGAGGGGAAGTTGCTTGCGCAAATTCCTAGTCATTGTCTTCGTGTAAAAATGACGCTCGACAGAAGTGGCACTAGAAGGAGGCCCCTCAAAAGGGATGCCCCAGAATATTGGATCGTTCTCTCCCAAGAGATTTCAATGAGTCCTTAGATCTTCACCCAACAAAGGGGATTTTCTTGAAGTTACAAAGTTTTCCAGACCTCACAGTAGTAGAACAAAGCACCGAGAGGATACTTCAGATCATCTGAATCTTCCTCCAATTCCAACCATTGCTCCTCTGCTTGCTGCTCCTCCACCACCTGCCCCAATGGAATTTTTTGGAAATGATAAAAGTTCACCATTGAACTTTCAAGGACAGCTCCATCAGCTACCCAAAAATCCAAAAAAAATTTCTCCACATTTCATCTATGGAGAATCTAGGATAGTAGAATAACATGTTCGCGTGTTCAAGGAATTATGCAATCAGAAAGAGATTTCTCATCAAGACGTCATGTGCTACCTCTTCCCCTACACACTAGGGGAGTTTGCATATAATTGGTATCTTAATCTACCAAATGGATCTATTGGTACCAGGGGGAATTTGAAACAAAGTTCCTAAATCTATTTAAATTATATGTGGATCCAGCAACTCTTCATCACTAGTTCATCTTGGTGAGAAAAGACCTTAATCAATCACTATGTTTAATCATCATTTTCACAAGATGTACTAGAAGCTTGAAGCTCCATACATTGTACCAGTTGGTGCTGCCATACAAGTGTACTTGCATGCCTTAGACCCATTAACATCTATATTCTTGAAAAGGCTACCTTTGGGAGATATTGACACTTTGGAGAAAGTGTGCAATGAAGCTATTTTGTTTACCCAACAAATGGACCCACAAGTAGGTGGGAATTATGGTATCCCATCAACATTGGGGAAAATTGTTGCAACTGGTCCATTTGTAGAAAAAAATAAACTTCCAATGCAACAAACCCCAAGGATCAATTTGGTACCAGCTCCGTATGTTGCTACCCCACCATTGGCCATCACATACTTGGGATATGATACACACAAGGCTGCCTTGTACAAACAAAAGGTCATTGTCCCAAATGAACCAGATCAAGCTCTAGTAAATGAGTTAGATGCCATGAAGAAGATGATGTCCCAGTTGATTGGAGAGATCACCCGGATGAAGCTCAACCCTACTTCGAATCAAGGAAACTATCCATGCCTAGCTACTGTACTGAATACCTACTCTCAAAATCAGAATCGTAATTATGGAAATTACAGCAACAACAATAATAACAATGGAGGAGGTTATGGGAATGACTCTCAAGAAAAATATTTTGGACAACAATAGACAAATAGGACATGGAACATGCATCCAAATAGTGGTAGCATCCCCATGGATAATGCCAATTTCTTTAATTCATCAAAAGTCAGCTATACCCAAGGTCCCAACATGGATCAACCATATTATGAATATAGCGGGGAGTCTGACAATAAAAAAACACAGGATCCTGAGAGTTCCCAGGCCCATTTTAGTGCCATGGTTTTTGAGTCATATGATCCAAGTTTGGATAATACTCTGATCAATAATGCTTTAGAAGAAGAGTTCATCTTCCCATTCAATCAAGAAAATCAACCAGAGTATTCTGAAGTCCATGCTTTCCAGAAAAACAACAGAAATACCTATAACTTGAGGAGTAGAAGAGAGCCTTTGACAAATGACATTCCTCCAAATATGCATCCCACCCCACCTGATCCAAAGGCAAACAATAAGCCTATGGCTCTGAGGGGGCCCGGTGCCACTATTGTTCAGACAACACAACATCAACCTACTATGTTGAAAAATCCAATCTAGGCCAATGAAAAATATAGTGTAGTAGAGGAACTGAAGAAAGTTAGAATGAATATGTTGATGTATGATATGCTACAGAGTTTTCCCACTCAAAGAGAGGCTCCCCTGAAGTCCTTGGATCATTCCAAATCAGCCTCATCCAGCAATAATACCAGGAATGTATCTAACATGAATTCCATAGAGGCAATGCCGACTATGTTCAAAGATAGGGTAGAAGTGCCCCTATTCCTACTTAGCCTAAAAATATTTGGAAGGAACTTGCAAAATTGTTTAATCAATTTAGGAGCTTCGTATAACATGATTCCATTATCCATATGCCAAAAGCTAGGGATGAACCCCCAACCCACCAATAGGGTAGTGATCCAACTTGATAAAACCAAGGTCAAAGTCATCGGGGTCTTGAAAGATACACACAAACAATTGATAACTAACCCCAAGATCCAAGATTGCATTGACATACATGTGGTGGACATCCTAAAAACTTATGGCATGCTACTCAGTAGAGAATGGACCTGATCTTTTAGAGGGTGGTTCTCCACAGACTTTACCCAACTTTGGTTGCCATGGAAAGGGCTCAATAACCAGATTAAAATAGATGTAGAACCCAAGTTCAAACAAATGATAACTGAGTACAACACCCTGAATGAGGTTTTATTCTCACAAGATGACTTGGGAGTATACCATTTTGACAAGGTGTTCACATTTCAGCTCAAGGAAGAAGAAGACTCTAATAGTAGCCCTATTCAGGGGTTAATGATTGTCCAAATCCCTAAAGGGATTCTCATAGAATTCATAAATGGTATGACAAAGAATACGAGACATCTAGGCCAAGACATTGATCCCAACATATTGATGCTACCTAGGTATTGTTGTCTTCATCGGATGAACCACTCAGAGTTTACATGCCAAGACTTCCAAGAGGTAGTGGTCCAAGTTATGAACTAGATATCAGACGTATCCAAACCTCCCAAGAATACAATAGCACATTTGAGTGAGGATGAATCTCCCCTCAGCAAAGAACCTTAGGATCCTACAACCAAATGCTTTATACAAGAGGAGTGGAGCTCTTATGATGATGGTTGCCTACCTCTGTGCCACGAGGTCTAGCATGATGTCAAGAAAAAACAAAAGATGAAGTGGGTTCCACTTTCAAAAAGAGAAATTTTAGATGAGGGAAAGTCAAAAAGTCCAAGTAAAGAAGGCCTATCATCACTTGCAGCCCCCGTGGAACCCTAAACCGAGGCACCTATGTCAGAAGTAATCCCAAAACCCCAAGTCAAAACATCTTCCAACAAAAATCATTTAGTATGGAAACTTTAGTATGAAAATCATTTAGCTGGGAGCAGGAGATGGGATCTAATTAGTTAACCCTCATGGGGGTTCATACTATGTTGCCTACTAGTTGCAATTCTATTGCACTAACAATCTTGTTGAGTATGAGGCTCTAGTTTGGGGTCTCCTCCTAGCACATGAGAAGAAAGTGAAAGCAATAGTAGTAGAAGGTGACTCACAATTGATAGTTTGATAGATCAAGAGCAAGTATTCCTACACTGACAAATGATTGGTGTCATACTACAACTGCATTTGGGACCTAATCGAAGACTTTGAAGCCTTTAATATTTAGAGCATGCCAAGAAGAAAGAATACTGTCACCAATGCTTTAGAAGTATCTATAAGTTCCCTACAACTGCTAGAGAAATCCAAATTGAAGAAATTCTTTTTGGAACTAGTGGCTGCATCGGCTGTCCCTAACAACATCAAAAACTTCCAATTATTTCAAGATGATCAAAAAATATTAGAATTCATTATGAATGTAGGGATCTTTGACAAACAGAGCATTGATGAAGAAGATGATGAAATAGAAGAGTCGGATGACTTAGGGATTTTGAACTTGAAAAAAAATTCTATTCTGAAAGGTATGGTAGCTCTAGAGAGGATTTTTGATAAAGATGAACATGCTCAAGAAAGAGGGAAAACACTAGTAGTGGGCGGAGATTATTGTGAGCTCTACTACTTGGGTACGCAACTCAAACCCAGGGAGGTCCATATAGGCAAAGTCGACACACTAGAGGAAAAGAAGTAGATGGTCAAGTTACTCACTGAATACAAAGACATCATAGCATGGTTCTATGAAGATTTGAAAACCTATGACCCTAGTGTTATTGTCCATAACATTCCACTAAACCTAGATGCTAAACCTTTCCACCAGAGACAAAGACTAGTGAACCCTATGATTGAGCCTATGATTCAAAAGGAGTTGCAAAATTTGCTTGACATCAAGATAATTTTTCCCATCCGACATTCAACTTGGGTCACCAATCTTGTCCCTGTGAGGAAGAAACACGGAGAGGTTCGGTTCTGCATGGACTCCAGAAATTTGAATAGGTCCTCTCAAAAGGACAAATATCCTTTTCCTTCTCTTGATGAAGTGTTACATGTGGCCAACAATTCCCAAATGGTATCCTTTTGGATGGCTACTTAGGGTACAACCAAGTCATGGTGAAGGAAGAATACCATCTTAAGACAACTTTCACCACAAAATGGGGAAGATTTGCATATCATCGCATGCCATTCAATCTAATCAATGTAGGTGCCACTTTCCAATGGGCTATGGATGAAGCATTCAAGGGTCTGGTTAACAAATGCATTGTTATATATATGGACAATCTCACAATTTTCTCTAGGAGCTAGGCAGACCACATTGAAGATTTATGAAAGGTCTTGAAGAGGTGTTGACATTATGGGATTTATTTAAATCCTAAGAAGTGTGTCTTTGGTGTAGCTCAGGGAAAGCTTCTTGAGCACATCATATCCAAGACAAGCATTTAAATTGACCCTGAAAGGGTCGAAGCTATCCTCAAATTGGTTCTACCAAATAGCAAGAAGGAATTGAAGTCCTTTTTGGGAAAATCAACTTCGTCAGGAAGTTCATTAGTGGGTTTGTAGAAATACTATGTCCTTTAAATGATATGTTGAAGAAAGATGCTAAAATCAAATGGAGCACCCCATCTAAGGAGGCCTTCAAAGAAATAGAGACATTCATTGCCACTACTCCAGTCTTGGTTAGTCTTGATTATCTTCTACCATTTAAAGTCTACTCATTTGCTTCAGAGCATTCATGTGCGGCAATCCTCATGTAGAAGAAAGAGGGTGAAGATGAATGGCCAATTGCTTTCATGAGCTATCCACTGAAGAATGCAAAACTCAAATATCCTAATTTAGATAAACAATCTTTCACCTTGGTCAAGGCTATCAAAAAATTTAGACACTACATAGTTTAGAGTAAGGTCATTGCTATTGTTCCAGATCCAGCAGTCAAATCCTTACTGATGCAAAATGAACTTAGAGAATGAAGAGGCAAATGGATGGAAATATTGCAAGAATACAACATTGAGATCCAACTGATGAAATTGGTGAGAGGTCAAGGCCTCACCATGATGATGGCTTAAATAGAACAAGGTTTGGTGTGCCAGGTGTACACCAATGAAGGAGTAGTCACTGACATATGGTATCAAAACATAGTTTACTACTTGCTACAAAATTATTTCCTAGATGGATTGAATGGTTCCCAACAGAGAGAACTTAAAAATAAGAGTAGTTCATACATGTTGAAAAAATGGGAAGCTCTGCAAATGCAATTATGATGGATTGTACATACGATGTTTAGATCAAAGAAAAGTTGGACAGGTTCTCACATAATTTCATGAGAAGTATGGTATTGGGCATGGATCAAAAGAAGCTACAACTCATCAGATATTGAGATCCAGTTATTACTAGCCAACTTTGTTCAAAGATACTCACGAGCATGTGTGCTCTTTCCATGTTTTCCAAACCAGTGCCATTCAAGAAAAACATCTGGCAATTCCCTTACAACTAGTTTACGAAGTGCATCTATTTACCCAATGGGGGCTATATTTTGTGGGAATGATCAATCCTCCATCCTCTATAGGCCACTGATACATCTTTACTACAACTGATTACAACACGTGCTGGACAGAGGCACAGGTTATGAAAAATTGTTCCACTGAGGTGATCACCAAATTCCTAGAAGATTTCATCATCACAAGGTTTGGCATGCCTTTTTTCCTAGTATGTGATAATGCCCCCTAATTTTCATCTACAATTCCCATTCAATGGCCCTTAGAGAACTAGGTAATTCTAAAATTCTCATCCAATTACTACCCGCAAGGGAATGGAGTTGCTGAGTCAACCAACAAGAACCTGACAATGGTAATCAAGCATCTTCTAGATGACAATCCTAGAGACTGGCACACTCAGTTGAAATATGATTTATGGACAGATCATGTGAGAGTCAAGAATGCCTTAGGGACCCCCCCTTACTAGTTATTTTATGGTCTGCAACCCATTTTTCCAATGAGCCTAAAAATACCAATTCTGAGATTCATGGATCAATACATCGAGGGTGAGGATGGGGTGCAGATTCATCTCATGAATTTGTTGAACCTTGAAGAGAAGATAACTATGGCCTTGGAACATGTAGCCAAAAACCAAGCTATTGTCAAGCGATGGGTTGACAAACGAGCAACCCTAAAAGCTTTCTGAATTTCCAATTTGGTCTTAATGTGGGACAAAGAAAAAGAAAAACTAGGCAGCCATAGCAAGTTTCAACGTTTGTGGATAGGCCCATTCTAGATCGTAGAGATCCTAGGAGAGAATACCTTTTGGATTAGTTCTCTTGATGGAGAATTGGTCCCATTGCCAGTCAATGGCTAGTTTCTGAAGCATTATTTTGGGTCTTGACTGGTCCCTTGTATATTACTGTATATTCTTGTACTTTATTCATCTTTCTTTGTTTTCAATTGGTCTTGTAATCTGTGTCTTTTCTTTGGGTCTTTGTTTGTAGGAGGTGGGTGTTTTCAGTTTTAGTGGTCCATTTTAGGTAGCCTAGGCCATAAATAAAGCTTCCCATGATCAAAACCTTTGAGATAGTTCCTCAATACCAATGCATATTTAAAATGAGATCTCGAGCCATGAGCTTCTCAAGGTAGGATTCCAATCATCGTTAGGAAATGCCCATGGTCACGAAGGAAGCCTGAAAGTCAAAACCCTTTCCTAGCTAAAATGCAGACTAAAAGAAAAGAGCAAGAAAATAAAGGAGGAACACATAAAGACAAGATAATCAAAAAGATGGGGTAGCATAGTCTAAGCGCTGCCCCAATTTCAAAAAAGGAAAAGAAAAGAAAAAGAGGAATAGAATAGAGAAAAAAAGCAATATCTGATGAAGCTACAGAGAGTATCGAAGTAGCTGACATTGAAAAAAATTTGATGATAACAAGATGCTTTCAAAGAATCAGTTTAAAGATGAAGAAAATCAAGTCTAAGAGCCCTCTTATGGAGTCTAAGAACTTCTATCAAAGCTCGTCTACAATCAGGAAAGGGTGATTTTAGCAACCTCTATTGGGGCTATAAACACCTGCCTAGAAATAGAGCAAGGCTAAATTGACTTATGATTGACTTTGGATTAGTGGGTAGTGATATGGAAATGATAGGATGATTATCAGTGAGAGCTTACAGTAAAGGGTTTCAAAGAAAATTTGGACACACATGCTCACACACTAGATGCGTGACATTATGATTTTTTCCATCTTGATGATGATAAAAGATATGTTCGATCTAAAGATTTTGTTCTTGGCTCACTTTAGGGTGGGATTGTCTCCTGGCATACTACCTTTGGGAAGCCTGGGTTGTTTCCCTTTCTTTGTTAGGGATATTTTTTGTGGTCCCACAACCATGCTCCCCTTTTTGGCCTTTTGGTCTCAAGGACCCCCCTTCTACTTTCTACTCATTTCACTTTTGGTCCTTGTTTTTTTGTCTTTGTTTTTCTATTGTCAATTTTTGGCCCTGTCGGCCTTGTCACTCTTCCACACTTTTGGATGTCTAAAAGTGTGAAAAGGCTAGAGGAGTGAAGAGCTAAAGAGCCACTCATTTCTTGGACTTTTTGGCCCTAGCACCACTTCAGACTTGTCAAAGGTCCAAAGTTTCGAAGGTCCAACCCCATGCGGGAGTCAGCCTTTTGGAGTTTCAGCCATTTCAGAGGTCTTACACCCCTGAAAGGATGAAAGCTCAATCACCTGGGGTGATGACATTAGCCACCGAGGTGGCCTATATAAGGAAAAAGGGGTTTTTTAAACCTCACTTTTGTGTGCACTCTTTCATCTCCAGCCCATTTTTCTCACCTTCATCATCTTCTTAGTTGGTGGTTCTTCCCTCTTTCTTCATTTTTTTTTGGGGTCTTAGATTAGGGTCCTTGCCTTTTGACCTTTTCGAGTTGTCTTAGTTTTAGGGTTTGTGTCTTTTCAGCCTTTTCAACCTTGTCTATAGGTCTAGGTAGTTTTATGCCGACCTTTTTGACCTTGGGGATCACCAAGGTAGTCACCTTGCATCCCCTTGATGAGTTTGTGGTCAAAATTGTCATCGAACTCATTTTTGAGTCTAACAAAGAAACCCTAGTTTCAAAACTTTAGGGTCTGAAACTTTCAAGCAACTTGTAGCAAGATGAATTATCCCAAGTGCTCATGGCACCTTTTGGCATTGTCACACACCAAAACATGTATACCTCCAAAAAGCCAAAAATAGACCCTGCTCCCCCAAAGTGCTAAGTGTGTCTTCATCATTTTTGGCCTTTTCAGCCTTTCCAACCTATCACATGTTGATGGTTCTCATGTTCCCTGAATCCCCAAGGTGTTTCAATTCCACTCTCCTTCTCAGACTTTTTGGCATTGTCGGCCTTTTTGGCTTGTGGAGGTTTCTCACCTCTGTCTCACTGAAATGGCCAAAAGGAGTATTGTCAGCAGTGTAGCCTCTTTCAACCTTTTTGGCCTTGTCTGCCTTTCAGAGGTTCCACACCCTTGAAAGTTTGAAAGGCCGAAAATACCTCTTGTGCCCCCTTTTGAGCTTAATATTGGTAATATGCTTTTCTTTCTGAGTTGTTTCCATGTTACTGATTTATGTCTTATCCTCTTTGTAGATATGGCCAAGAAGGTAGTAGCATCACCAGCAATGAAATATCAATTCAAAGGCTACCATCCACCTTCCAAAGTGACCAAATTACATGTAGGTATAATAGATATGGATATTGGGAACATAAATTGGAATGACTATTTAAATAAATGTGCCCAACCAATGGGGTGCTTAGAGGATTGCACTTCATTAGTACACTATTACCTAGTAAATGTGGTAGGTCACCCAGTTTCTATCCAATCTGTAGACCTAATCAATACATTGGCTAGTAACTATGTGCCCGATGAGTGCATGGTGCAGAACAACATGGGTGAGGTGGTCTTGTATTTGAGGCATGACAACATTGAGGATGTCTTCCATCTACCCAAATGGGTTGATAAGTTCTTCAATTTCAATATCAACAAGGGAATGGAGTTTTATAACAAGGACATACAAAGAGCCCATAACATAGTCAATAATGAATATCTGATGCAACCTCTGCCCAAAAACAAATTGGATAGGATTGATATGAGAAGGGGGTATATGCAAGAAGATATACAAGAAACCATAACATTGACCAATAGAGTGTACAAGCTACCAGAGTCTTCTCAACTAGAGCCATGGATGATCTTTTTGATCCAAAAAATAAGATAAAGGCAATCAAGGTTTGATTGGGCTGCCATCCTAAGTGACCAACTTGATGAACAACTGATTTGGGTTAAGACAAACCCCCATTTCTATATGACATCTTATGTCATGTACCTACTAACCGCTAGGATAGTTTACCCAGGTTTAATCAAAGTTGGAGCAATCAAAGAACATAACATCTATCCATTCATTCTATATCCTCAGTTGGTGAGGAAAGATTTCTACACACATAATAACCCATATTTTTGAATAGTCAATGATGCTTTCATTTTCACCATCATAGGCTCCATTGAGGGAGACTATGCAAAAAGGCTATCCACAGAAGAAACAACTAAAGTAAAGGCCATTGGGGCATTCTACATACAATTCTAGACCTTCACTTACATTCGGGTGGTAGGAAGCACCTTGGTACCCAAAAAGTTACCAAGATACCCTCCTAATAGGGTAGTTCTCTTAGAGATAGCAAGGCAGCTATCTGATGTTCATGAACATATCAAGCACAAGAAGAAGCATTGTTGGGATGTTCCTATTTCCATCGGCCCCCTATGTGTACCAGACATGAAAGTTTGTAAGTGTCTGACTAGAGAATGGGATGAATTCCCATTGTCAACCTACAATCTGGTAAGGCCTCAATTTGATCCCATTGGTACATAGAACCACATAATGGGGAGGCACTATGTTCATGAGCTACACATGGAAGACCATTGGGAAAAATGTGTTGATATTATGAAGTAATGGTCCATGATTATTATCAGATGAGTCTAGAGCTGGCAAAGGGTGCTCTTTCATTGAAGATTTTGCAGAAGGCGGTAGATGCTGACTCAGACAAAATTTTGGATTCTATATATAATACAGACAAGGTGTTCACAAGGGCCATCTTGAATGCAGAAGTAGATCAAGATGAGAATGATAGTATGGAATTTAGAGCCCGACATGTGGTTAAATTAACTAGATCATGGATTCTTCATCCTTTCCAAATGCAGCCCTCTTGAGAAAAGAAGAAGGGAGAAAATGTTTTGAAACCACAATTCAAAGAGGCTGCTCCTCTAAAGCCAAAAACTATATATTGGCATGAGCACACCACTGCATATGGTCTAGCCACACACTCCAAGAAGGTCAAAACCAAAATTATAGGGAGCATCACCCCACCAGATATATGTTCATCCAACAACCATGATTCTCACAATAGGGCCAAGAAGACAAAGTTCAAGATCATAGGACCCAACACGACCAAGAAGACAAAGTTCAAGATCATAGGACCCAAGCTGTCTGGAGTAATCAAGGGTCATGTGTACAAGAGAAAGAGAGGCTCAATGCCCACACAAATGGATACCTTGATAGAAGATGATGAAGATGAATCAGATGAAGTCCCTCTCAGTAAAAGAACCTAGTCTATGGGATTCATGAAGAAGAGGAGAGTAATAGACAATGATCCTGAGAACATGGGAGGGGCCACTCAGGATGAGCCAGTAAATATAGATGCTCTCAGTGATGATGAGTTTAACCTGACAAATTTTCTAGGGCTACATGGTTTTAAAGAGTCCAAGCAGTAGGTTCCTATGTAGTTTACAGGTATTTTTAGTGGCATGGGATAGGACCTACAACAAAGACCTCAAGGACAAGATGATGTTGAGATTGACGAGGCCCAAAAGGAAACTGTAGAGCCAGAAAAGGAATCTTCTATTGGGGTCACCTCAAAAGAAGATGTAGCTACACCAGTCCCACTAGTATCATCTATTACACCTCTGCCTCCATCTCAAAACCATCCAACTCCACCTTTAGTTCCACTTCAAACACCTCCTACCACTGCAGTAGGAACCACTCCATTGCCTCAAAAACCTTCTTCATCCATGTTCCACTTTCAAATCCACCTCCACTAACCCATTTAACCACTCCCCATGTATCTCATATTCCTCCCTTGCTTAATATTCCTCCCCAAGTTCACATGCCCTCACCACAGGTCCATAGTGAATCAACGCCACAAAGCTCACAAGAGCCAGAGAAAGAAGCAGAGGTCACTAGTGAAGAGAAGACAAAATAAGCTCATACATGATCTAAGGAGCAAGATGACAAGGGAGAATCATAGGTAGAAGAAGAGCCACATACAGAGAAAGAAAAACATCAAATAGATACAAAGGAACAAATAGTTGATGAGCAGTAGACGACTGACAAGGAAGAACACACATAGGAGGAAGATGAACATAACACTAGGAATGAATGGGAAATCAAAGGAGAAGAAGAGAGTCAAGAAGAAGTAGAAACATGGCATCTGATAAATTCCTCTACACTAGCTACCCCATATGAGCCATTGACTACTTTCTCAAGGCCTACTTGGTTCACCAAAGAGGTTCAGCCAAGAGTCATAGTGTACATGGATGATGATGATGATATGACTGTGCTAGGGCATGCTTTCCACCAAACAAAACTAGTTCCCTGAGAAAGAGCAATGTCTTATGTGACACAAGACCAAGTGGGAAGGTGGAAAGCATAGGTGGCTATTCCCACAATGGATGTCAGTTCAAATGAGATCACTCCAGATGACTATGTGATGGAGGTAGACTTGGGGGAGCCCACCAGAGAAGGTAGCAAAACCTTGGCCACATTGGGATTGAAGCATGATTCGGGCTTCATGGATAAGGATGAAGAAAGGATAAAGGCTTTGGTAGAGAAGAACAAAGCTATGAAGAGATTCATTTTGAAAACAATGGGTCTAATTGACCTAGATAACCCCGAGGCCTCATTACAGGCAATTTTGGAGAAGAAGGGGGAAATAAATATGGATGTTCCACATTCTTTTGTATAGGCCTGTGTTGAGTGGAAGCTTGATTTTGAACATTTTTCTAGCTTATCCCTCAGGTGGATCCTAAGGCCCTTTCAGAACATTTTGGCGGGAGTAACTTCCTTAGAGGAAATTATGAGTGAGGAAAATGGTGTAGAAGAAATGATCCTAAATTGGCAAAAGGTGTTGGATGAGCTGAGAATGATAAGGAAGCAATGCTTCCAGGTTTTGATGAAGATATATGAAGGATTAGAATTGGATAATTTTGAAGAGTGGATCCAAGAGATAGCTGTGGCATTGGCCATATTTGAAAGGGTTCTCAAGAGGTTAAACAAGAGAAGGGATGACAACACACTTTTTGCAAAGGAGTTACATGAGTTCTTTGAAGGCCTAGACTTGGATATGTTTGATGAAGATGATGAGAAGACCATGTATTTAGTAAATGACATCATCAATTAGTACTTAGGGATATTTCAAGGGGTGAAGACTAAAGAAGAGCTCCAACAAATGTTTTACCAGATGAAGGAAATTCAAAAAGTACTATCTCGTGAAGAAGAAATAAAAGCTTTTGCAAAGGAGTTGATTGACTTCCAAGATAGGTAGCAAGAAATCCTTCAAGGGATTAAGATGTTAGAATTTGATTTGGTGATGAAGATAGTGGATAGATTCAAGAAAGAACATCCAGAAGTGCCTCCTAGCCATGTGGGTTTTTCAGCCTCCAACAAGTTCACAAATCTGAAATTTTGGACATGTAGGACCTGGTACTTAGTCAATTTTGGGTCTTGAGTTTTTCAGACCAACTATTGGGAGTTGGGCATGTCTGAAAGTTAACTCTAGTTGTCTTAGAGATCATTTTCTAGTCATCTGGGCTTCCTTCTTTGGGTCATTTGTGCATAATTTTGGGATCTTTTCTAGTTGGGTCCATGTGGAGAACCCAGAGCCAAGGATCAAGGGCAGAAACATGGAGATTATCAAGTGCATGCACGAGTTCCATCTCCATTTTAAAGTTATCTCATGTATATTTTATTCAAATCTTCACAATGCACGACATTTAATTCCATGCTAGGATAGTTTAGCTAAGCTTTAGAAGTAGTTTCTTTAATGCAAGCTTTAGTTTAGATTTACTTTCAAGTTTTAGTTGCAGCAAAACCCTAGCTGTGAAAATAAGAGCATGGCTCTATAAATTGTAATAAAATGATGTAATGAGAGTCAATATGATCATTAATACAATACATAAAATTGGTGCTTCATTCATGTTGTGATTTATCTGATATCTATGAAAAATTTGTGATTGTGTGAATTTTTCATTCTTTATTTCAAAGAGTCAATTGGTTGTTTAACAATTTTAAGTCTGTGATCTATTAGTTCGGTGTTTGCTGGTATTGCACTGATGTGTTGTGATGAATTTTTTAGAAGATCATTCTTTGGTTCTTGAAGATTAACTTATCTCACGTGTGTGCACATATAGGGTGGCTTCATGATCTGATGAGTTTTGGCTTATCATACGTATGCATTTGTTCGAATCCATTGATGATTGCATCCATTCAGCTAAAGATTGTGGCATGATCTGATCTCTATTTTGTGGGTTTCTTCATCTTCTTGGTTATTTAATTCATATGGTGGTGTGATGCTAGCATATGTCCAATAGGTTTCTTTTCAACAAATTCATTTAAAATCTCATATTACCCTACATCTTCTAACCCTCCTTGGAAGTTATTCTCAATAGATCAATTAAATTAGCATTGCTTTTATTCTTAAATCTGAAAATCGTATCAAAAAAGAAAGAACTTTTGGTTTCCTAAGGTTTGTTTTGTAGTTTCCCTTGAGAGAAGAACTAGCAAAGGCCTCCTTGTCAACAAATTCACATTTGTCTTTCGTTGAGCTATCTGAGCAGTTGAGACCTAGCCATAAGGAACCTTGAGATTGATTCCATTAGTCTTCCAAGAGGGGAAGTTTCTCACACAAATTCCTAGCCATTTTCTTCATGTAAAAATGACGCTCAACACAACTAAAGAATCTGTCAATGGTGATAGTGAAGCAATATCATGTTCCCCTATTAGAATTTGTGCTAATAATAAGATGTCATATGTTCAGGATAAAGATTTATCCAGTTCTAAAAAATCTATATTACAAAAAGAATGTTAAGATGGAACGGGAAGATGACTGTGCCTATGAGATGCCAGAACAACAATAAAGATCAACTATCAAAGAAGAGAACCCCACTGTGAAAATTACAGAATATAGAAATGGGGTTGAGCACCATGATGATTTGATAAATGAAGAAACAGATGGGATGCTTGGTATGCATAATGATGATCTGCTTCTTTCACAAAGTAAAGTAAGTATTCTTGTGAGAGCATATTTTATGCTTAATAAAACATCTTGCTTTGTTGAAATATGTCATTATACTAGATATTTTGTAAAAAATGATGATCTTGGTATCATTTATTTTGAAGATTATGTAGTTTCCCTTGAGGAGGCTTCTAGACATCATTTCTTTTAGCCCAAAATTGAAAATCATTTGGGAAATGATATGCAAAAAGCCCAAGAAAAATTAGAAATTTATGATGAAGAATGGCTTTTTGGGTGTGGATGGTTCTTCAAGAATTTTTTGCATGCTACTAATATGATTTATAACATTAATGGAGTCATTTGATGACATTTTTTAAGAGCTACACCGAAGAGGCACCGTCAATTGCCCTGTAAAGGCTCCTATTTCTCTCAGTCGGTGGATGGCTTTGTGTAGGTTTTTCTTGTTTCTCATTGCTGTGGTAGGAGTTTTACCTACCTATGTATAAATTGTAAATTTTCTTTCATTTACAATTTTTTGTTGTGCGTAGTTTAGTCTGCTTTGTTTTGGCTTGCTATTTGTCCTCATTTTTGGCTTGTTAGTTTAGCCCTGCTCCCCTCCACCCGCATTGCAAGAAACTCCCTTTTCTCTACCTTTTTGTGACTCTATTTCCCAATGGTGCTAGGAACTTATATTTTCAACCAAAGAATGTTGGAGTTCTCTATTTTTTTATAAAAAATAATCCCCCTCTAGAGCCAATGTTAGCCCCATATAGAGCCAATTTTAAAAATTCAGAATTTGGGTCTCGTTTGTGTCAATACTTATTGGTGGACATTTTATTTATTAAGCATGAGTATTGAACCCCTTCGAACTAAGTTCCAAGAGGTTCAAATAGGTTCACAGGTTTATTTCAAAGGTTCAGGTTCAAAGTAGTTCAATTGGGTTCAAAATGGTTATTTGGTGGAATATTGACAACAGGCTTAATCAATTTTGCATCAAGTTTGGTGTGATGATATTGTATAAAAATGATAATAGAGATCCATATGAAAATTTATGTGGAAGATAATATCCAAACAATGAATCTCAATTCAAATTTGTGATTGATGTGTAAGATTTGACATGAAGAATGCTTAAAATTTTCAATGCAACTTGTAATCTTGAATTTGCAAAAAATAGAAAAATAGTCATATTGCGGGGGGCATAGCACCTAACTCCACTATTGGAATTGGCTCATTTTCGGATATGTTTTTGGAAACAAAGTTATCTAAATCCTCAATGGAGATATTTGAAAAAGTATGAATGGTTTGGGAGATAAGAATGTCTGAGTCAACCACTATCAAAACTGCCAAAAAGAAAAAAAATCCACCCAACATAAAGAAAGATTCTATTTTGGATCAGCATGCCACTTGTCCATGTAGCAATTTGTTATCTTTCCAAATACGCTATGTAATTATATAATTTAAAGGTTAAATTTTGTAAGGATATTAAAATCCATAGAAAATAAACGAAGTTACCAAGATTCGGAAGTCAAAAAGATAAAAGGTAAACTATTATTTTTGCCAGAATCAGTTTTTTAAAAACTGAAAAGAAATTGTCAGAAAGAGGAGAGTTAAATAGGCAAAAGCAAGATAAGAGAGGAGTTCTGGATTCCACCTTTGGCTGGAGACTGTGTGCTGCAGGAAAGGGGATTTGATTTCTTTTTCTATTTGTAATGCAGGGGGAATTCTTGTCTGAGCAATCATATTGTACAAGGATAGAGGGATTTGAATTTCTATGTAGATATGAATAAAAGGAAGATGATGTTCATAATATTTGAGTTATCTGAACTTTATTTTCTGATTGTAATTAGACTTTGGGCTTTTATAATCATCCATTCATATCTTTTCTGTCACAAAAGATTGTATGCATGAGTGTATTTCAAAAATTTGCTTTCTATAATATAATCATATCAGAAAGGAAGTCTTTCATTTGTTTTCTTTTTAAATCTGGATTTCATTTGGGATTAACTGTGAAGTGTTCTTTGATGGAAACTTGGTTTTCTTTCAAAATTGTATATTTCCTTATTTTATTTAATAAACACTTTCAAATCATGTTGATGATTGAATAGTGGCCTTTAGTTGCTTTTTGGTTAAAAGAAAAGGTGTGGTTTAAAACCAATTAATTCATTGCATATTTGATTGGGGAGCTGTACCCTATAAAATTCAGAGGATGCTTATGTATTTCATTTCCAAAGAGATCCAACTGGTAGTCGCAGATATTTGTCTTTTCGGTTTGGGAAATTTGGGAGTCATTTTAGTATTATTTTTGTAAAAGACAAATCTGATTACCAACACTATCTATCTATACATGCAGCTCAATGTACCATATAATGTGAAATATATATACTTACCAATTTTGACCTATCTGGAGATATGATTGTAATCAGTAGAAATAAAAGGGACATCCTCAAAGTTTTCATCTTCATCTCTATCAAATGTATCAGTAATAACTAGTGGCACTAGAATCCATGCATCTACATATCGACGGTCTTGATTGATACATTGCTCATAATTGTCAGCAATGCAGTGACCAAAAAAGCATGAGTAGTCCATAGTGTTCAATATCCAATTGCAACAATTCGTACTCATAACTAAATGCAAAGATCGTGTCTTTTCTATCCTATTGCAACCATGCATAGTTTTTCTATCCACACCTGAACAAATGCATATATAATTTACATTCTATAAATATAATTTGAATAAAGAATATCATAAAAAATTTGAACACTTTCAAATAATTTAAAAATGTGTGCATACCTTTTATCTCCTAAAATTTTCTATGTGGCACCACCTGAGTCAATCCTGATGACGTGTCATTCTCATTTGGTGTGAAATGTGTCTTGCACCATTCAACCACATCATGTGCATTTTTATATGAACTCCCTTATAATTCATTTTATGAACTCCCTTATAATTCGTATAGCACGTTTGATGCAAGCTCTGACATCATCATGTTCACCTTTTCCATGTCCACTCTCAAAGAAACTCTAAACATGTGGTATATTTTCATTATTATGATATCTACATAGTGCATAAAATGGTCTCGATGATTTAAATTGTGCAGCACATCCATCTGACCAAACATAATGTTTATCAATTTTTATACCTCTTTCTTTCAAATTTGCAAAAAACATCTTGAAGAAGTGTTCTACATAATGAATGTCATGCTCTCTATAATCACTTATATAAAAATGATATTCCTTCTTGATGACTAGTGGTTCAAATTTTCTTTGAATACCATCCAAATCTAACTGTGCATGTTGATAACACACATGTACCATAATAGTAATTTTCTCTGAAAAATAGTATTCCGATTGAATTGTCTTTTGATGAACAAATGAATAATTTTCTACAAAATCAACAACTGATACAATAGTTCCAAGTGGGAAATTGTCTCTCAGTGTTTGGAATTGTTGTGCTTTCCACTTTGCAAAAAAATCATGATGAATGTAGGGATGAATCAAATTTTTTAATTTTTCCATATATACTCCAACATTTATCTCCTCTTCAACTTATTATAACCTTTTGGATTCTTTCCCAATTTTTGTTTCATTCTTTACATATTTGTAACTCTTGCAATTTACCATCTTTGTTACATCAATATTTTTATTTTTCAAAGGAAAAAGAGACAAATCAACACATGTTGGAGATATTGCTTTTATGAAATTTATTTGTCCAGCTACATTATCTCTTTTGTCACATAAAATGGATGAGATGAACTCACTTCATCTAGTAGGAGGAGCATTTTCAAAACCATAAGTGTCTTCTATAAAATTTCAAAAAACCTAATAGTGGAGATCAAATTCAATATGATAACAACAACAACAAGTTTCGAAAACTTTGTTTGTCCTGATATAATATGGCTTCAATCTTTCAAACAATGTTTTCCCAATCTTTATATTAGGATTTGAACTACAAAATGACATACATTTCATGTTGTGTTGTGTCCAACAAATGTTTCGTATGATATTCATATTAATTAGTTGAAATTCTATGTCTGATAACATCTCTACTATTTGATGAATGACGTGTATTATCATTTCAAAATAATGTGACCAAATTTTTAATTCCTTCATCAATCCTATCAGAATCAGGAGCTCTACACATGATTTCCCAATTGCCTTCCAAGGTGCTATCATCCAAAAGTATTCTCCTATTAACATATCATGATATTGTTTTCTTATTTAAACCAAACTGAAGATATCTCTCTTTTTCGTCCCATAGTGTTACCTACAATGGATGTCAACATAACTTTTCTTGTAATGGTCTTATCTTTAGTTCAAGATCGCTTCCCTAGCTGGTTCAAACCTTTCCTAAGATTTTCAATCATATTAGTTTGCATGTCAACAACTTTTCTCCTCTTTCAAGTTGTGTCTATACCCAATAATTTTAATGCCCCTTCCAACTTTTTATTTATAAGTACAAGTGAAAGCAATTGAGCTTGTTCAAGTGTTTCAAAATTATCAAATTTAATTAATATTTCTCTTTCTATCATATTCATTGATCTCTTCTTATCAAGACTTAAGGGTTGAACATTAGCGAGTGATCTCAAATTCTCCACATCCATTGTAAGTAAATGATCTAAGTTTCTATAATTAATATTTCTCTTTACTTTTAAAAGTTCATCCATACCAGTAGGAGCACATGATCTTGACCCTTCTCCAACATTAATTGTTTGAGCTTCTGTAGGGAGTGATCCTGACCCTTCTTTAATGTGCAATTCTTCGACTTGACTTGACCCTCCTACTTCAGCTTGTCTTTCAGCTTCTTTAGTTTTATGATAATATGTCAACGCAACTTGACAATTTCTTTGTTCAGTACTAGGTTACTTTTTTCTAGAAGATTTACTTTGTCTTCCCTTCTTGTTCCCCATTTCTTCAAGCTCCAAAAAATGTCTTCGACAAGATCACCAATAAAAATTCTCGTCTTCAAAAAATACTTCAATCTATTATTTCTCCTCTCCAAAATTATGCCTTTGAAAAAATAGAAATAACAATTCTCCTCCAAAAAATGCCTTCAATAATAGAAAATGCGAATTTAATAATTACAATTTGGTATAAAATAGAAATAAAATGTTTTAGTTTTATACCATTCTAATTTTTTTTACAAAATAAACTCAAATGTTGACTTCGCTCGAAGTACATACTTCACATGAAGTACCTAGACAAAAATATGGCGGGGTGTTTCTTCGCTAGAATTTTCACTCGAGAGGCTTTGTGCAAAGGGTCTTTGCACAAAGACCCTCAAGTGTCTTTGGGCGAAGGGGGTCTTCGCGCGAAGACTCCAAAACTGAAATTTTGCCCTCATAAAATAAGTGAACTTCAAAAAAATGGTCTTTCAAGGCCTAGAACAAGGAAAAAACAAGATGGTTTTTTCAAACATACGATGTCAAATGATTCTATTTGGAACAAGCTTTCTAATGAATATAATTTTAATACATATTGAGCTCATTATCACTTTTAAATATTACTTTAACTAAAAATAGGTTGTTTGGTCATTCAACAACCTGTCTCTTCAAAACTTCAGGAAAAATAGTAAATTATAATTTTTTTTTTAATAAAAAATATGTAGGAAAAGTGATTTTGTGTTACCATTCTATGAAAAAAAGAAAAAATAAATTTTGATATACACAAATCAAGTTAGAGCAATCCAAGTGACCTTATGTCTAAATTACAATTACTGTCACTTTAGAACTTAATAAACTATGAAATATTGACCCAAAATGAATAAAACCAATTGCATCCTTTAGATATTGAAGTTACAAATATAATCTCGAAAGAATTACATCATTATCATATTTTTAAAAGAAGTTATGCTGATCCAAGTGATGGTAACTCCTTTAAAACATAGTTTTTTCATGCAAACCACTTTTTGAAGGAGAAGGAAAAATGAATTTTAATTTAAAAAATAAAATAAAATTTAGAAACTAGAAAGAAAATTCTAAAAGAATCTAGTTCACATCATCTTCAAATTCCTAATAGTTTTGCGGCAACAGTTGTTCGGAAGTGAAGTTTTTTCTCAGAATGTTGATCTTTGTGTCAAAGTTGGCCAAAAATTGGGACTCACTATTGCGGGACCACCCATATGAAATTCAATGAATGTTGATTTTTTTCTTATTGGTCCCATAGTGAATGCTAGTCAAGGGAGAACTATTAGTGATAAACCCTCTAACCAGGTCACACCTCATAGTATTTTTTGTAACCTTTAATAGGGTTGGCTCCTAATCGAGCTCACTTCAGAAGAGTGAATTATTTTAGGTTACGTGTTCCAGATGGTTTTTCCCTTAACAAGGTTTCCACGTTAAAACCTATGTGTTATGTGTGAATTATGTGTTGAATTGTTATTTTGTTTTACACATTTCATAACTTGATAAATCAGTGAATATAGTATTTAATTTACTATCAATCGGTAAATGAAGAGAAAGACATAGTTGGCATCTTACCAAGTTGATTATTTGATTGATACATTTTTATATATACATCTAGGAGATTTGAAAACTGTAAGATAACTGGACTTAACTGATTCACCCCCCCTTAGTTATCTAACATATATAATATTTGCATATGATCATAATCTTTTTATAAAATTAAAGTAAATTAAAAAAGAATATATATATATATATATATATATGGAGAATACATACATACATACATACATACATACATATATATATATACATATATATATATATATATATACACACACACACACATATATATATACATATGTATGTATGTATGTATGTATGTATTCTCCATATATATATATATATATATATATATATATATATATATATATATCACACACACACATGTGTGTGTGTGTGTATACATATATGTACACACACACACACACACATATATATACATATTGAATACGTGAAAAATGGAAGCTATCAACAATGCATCTAACATTCCTCACTATTCATTTGTAATGTTTTGAATTAGAATTGGATAAGTAAAGTAAATTTGGAAATGATTGAAAATCAACCAAGATAAAGTACATACCTGATAATGGAACAAATATGGAAATACCTATTTTTTGATGCTTGTGTGTTATTTCTAGAAATTTTGCAACCAGATCCGGGACCAGAAAACTATAACAGAGAAAACCCAGAAAACTTTTGCCTTTCTAGAAGCAAGTAGTCTTTGACCCAGATAGCGGGGCAAGGTCTTACCCTAGGGTAGGATCCTACCCCCCACTGTAGGTCATCCTTGACCCAAAACAACTCTGACAAAAAATCTATTCCCAGATCTTGGAAGTTTTCTGAAAAGGGTATTCAGATCTGCAATCCAATTCTTGAAACGACTGTAGATATCTAAAAATGGTGTTTTGGGGTGACTATATAGGGTTTTGCCTTAGTCAAACCCCCATTTTGGTGATCTCCACCTCCATGAATAGCCGGTTGTAATAGAATGTGTGTGTGTATTGAAAGTGTAATGCCAAGATCTAATCCTCTAGATTGAAACCCTAGCATGAATATGTATGAGAAAACAATGCATAGATTTGAATAAGATAAGAAAGCATACCAAGCCACCAAGGCTAAAGTACTCCTACCAAATGCATAATTTTTAATTGCTACCCCATGATTGTATCTTTTAATGTTTGAATGTTGATAATGGTGGATCAAGGAAGAAAGGATCTCTCTTATTCCAAATAGATGTTCACAATGGTGTGTTCATAAAGATGCTTGATATCAACAATGGCTTGATCTCCTATATCGTCCTCTTGAAATCTTGCATCTTCAATTCACCATCACTTGCTTGCTTAAATCAATTATATGTCTCTACTTGATGTATTGATCATGAAATTGCTTGATCTCCTTGTGATGTGATTGCATTGTGTGTAAATGAAGGCAAATGAGAGTCTTTATATAGAGGTTTCAAGGTGAGGCTCCTAGAGTAATGTGAGGAACAATAATTCAAATTTCACCTTGAATTATGATCCAATTCCAATAACCAACTACGGAGGGAAAAGAATTAAATGAATTTCAATTTAAAATCCTTCTACATCGGGATCTGAAGGCCCGACATTGATTTCAGGGCTCTCCATAACTAAATTTTGAAAAGGGAAATCAAATCTTGAAGGAGGTCAAAGATGAAATCATCTCTAACCTTGGTTAGGGATGACCTAGACCCTGGCCTAGGTCAGGGATGATTTCATCCTTGACCCAGGGGTCCAGGTCCTGCTAGAATCAGAAATAGGAGGTCCCAGGGATGCCCAGAGACCTAGAAATGATGTCAAAATAGGGCAGAGTGGTAGGGAGAGGCACAAAATCCTATGATGATTATGATTAAGGATGGGAGGACCTATTTATAAGTCCTACCTAGAAAATAGAGCCATTGAAGAGGGAAATTAAGGAGAATCCTCACGATCCTAACTCTAATTTCACCTATAATGAAGGAATCAAGTGTAGAATGCATCCTAAATGCAAGTCTATCATGATAAATGTACTAAAATAGGGTGCTAAACCTATCAAGATGGAAGTTCTTCCATTTTAAGATGATAAATTTATCCCCCGCTTTAGCTTAGATATGACACTATGTGAATATGCAAGCTAAAGTAAGAAAACATTATAGTAAATAAAAAGGATATAACCAAGTCCTCAATGTAGAGATCCTACAGAAAAATATTAGAACCTAAAACACACAAGGTTAATGACAATCCATAAATCACCTAGAGCTTTCTATATGACAATTGAGAAGTTCATAAAGCCCCCTATGTCACCCCTGTTTCGGCTTTCTACTTCCGAAGGATGAAATAGGGTGATAAGAAAAACTCTATACACTGGATATGTAGTTTTTTGAAAAGTCCTTTCCTAAACCAATTAGAAGGATTCCTAACCTTCCTAAAATAATTCAAGGAGTTATATATCCGAATCATGATTCCATCGCCACCAACGGCACTGAAAATGGAGTTACCAAACTCAAGTTATGATGAAAATAGTGGATGTCTATCTAAATGCATAAGAAGGGAAATCCAGGTTTACCATGAGTAAAACCTAAAAGAAACCCTAATAAAACCCTAATTTGAACTATATATAAGGATAAGGAAGAGATAATTAATCATTCTTACCATTTGTAGATTCGAAAAGAGGAAGTAAGATGCCAAGGAGAGAAGAACTTCGAGCGACACACATGGAGCTTCTAAGGCATAGTCTAGCTACCAGATGGTCACTTCCTGAGGTGAGTTTATTGTTGTATGCTTTTTTACTTTCCAAATTGTTATTTTTTTGTAGGTAGGGTCGACCCTATCCCTTATAGGTTGACCCTAACCCATCTATGTTGACTTTGACCCAAGAAAGTCAAAATTGATTGGAAGGTCTCCACATATTCTAAGATGAGGTTGACCTTGACCCAACAAGGTCATCCTTGACCCAATAAAGTCAACTTTGACATAGTAAGGTCATCCTTGACCTAACTAAGGTTTACTTTGACCTAGTCAAGTTAGATTTGTAGACTTGTTGATGTAGATGGCTGATATGATGTTTGTTTGTGCTTGCAGGACTTGGTCCATCTCTAAGAGCATCCCTTTGGAGAGTTGCTAGGCATGGTTAGAGATAGGCTGTCCAAGCTTGATGATGATGAGATGTAGTTACTAAGAGATGTGGGACTATACTAGGTATCATTCCTACCATACACCAAGCCATGCTATCGACTCTAATAGAGAGGTGGGATGAGGATACATGCTCCTTCCATCTTCCCTCTAGAGGATGTCTATAGGATCTTGATCACAGTGACATTAGAGGATGTCTACAGGATCTTGCAGCTTCTAGTCTGAGGTGAGATCATTAGATCTAGAGCAAAATGAGCTTCCAAGGAGATCAATGTAGACAAGGAGTATTGCACAGGGTGGGTTCCACAGATGCGGACTTGGTTAGATCAAGTCCTATTGTCATCCATACTGTCAGGCCCTACACCTTTAGTATAGAGGGTGATGCTTTGCATAGTATCCTTGGTTATGCTACCCAATGCAAAGGGTACCATAATTTTTACACCTCTTACACATCTTATATAGAGGATGGAGAGGGAGAGGACTATGTTCTCATGGGGTCATAGCATGTTAGCCCAACTATACCATGAGCTAGGTCAACTAGTGAGATATTAGAGGGAGAGTCTGTTGATATCCACACTCTTGTAGATTTGGTTGTTTGAGCATTTTGCATGTACACATCCACAGGGTGTTCTAGTGATGGTAGATGTGAGTACACCAGGAGTCTTTTCATATCCTCTAAGAGATGCCTAATAGTTTGGAGATATCCTCTATTGGAGGGTACGTCTAGACCACATTCCAAGAACTGATGTGATATGGAGACCCTACTACCATATGATAGAGTGCTTGATACATGATTCCAGATGAGATATTCATAGTGTTGGAAGCTACTGGAGGGTCATCAAAATCATATAGTGATGCCATACTATTATGATCAAGTGATGAGGCATTTCAACTTGTTACAGGGAGTGCCTAGAGTAGTACCTTGCTATGCACATCCGATGAGGTAATATCAGAGATCAGTGCCATGCACCGACCATCGATAGAAAACATAGAGATAAATGATGTAGATGAGACAGAGGATAGAGAGGTACCATCACATGTGACCTATTCAGGCATGAGCTGAGATTACATCAAGTAATGGTGTCTATAGGGGACCCACCCCATCTTCCCTGAGGATTATCCTATAGGTGATCCAGGTCTTTCAGAGAGGACACACTGGGATAGTGGTACAATAGAGGAGGATGAGGATGCCAAAGATGAGGAGGAGCACATCTCTGAGGGAGATCCCATGGAAGAGGAGAGTGCAGAGGAGATGCCCTCAGCTGGTGATACTGGTGTGGATGTACACATTTTTCACGTATCACCACTGAGATCATGATGGCCTCCATGCGCCCACATAGAGACACCATCATTGAGGCCTAGACATAGAGAGTGTGGGGAGAGTAGTCACTCCATGCCCCCACCATCGAGACACTTCAGTGACGTCCAAGAGGGAGACCCAAGTATGAAATATGAGATTTGATTAAATATGTAACTTAATTTGAGATGAAAAGGGATTAGATTGATAAATGTATTTTCATTCTACAACTAGCATAGCGGAGTGGAGGAGATTTGTATCCAAGATTCTCAAGGATACAATTATATCCTATCGACTTCTAGCTGATGAGAAAGATTCTTCCATTGGTCATAGAGATCCCGACAGGCATGTTGACATCTTTGCATTTATCCAACAAGAGCTGATATTATATAGAGAAAGGGAGCATAAGCTGATAGCTGAGCTATAGAGTGCCTGAGAGCATCCACAGGGTATGAGCATATCCAGGAGCCACACACAAACACATAGATCCACCTCTTCCTACCATAGGGCAGAGAGATTTGGGAGCCATTGACCTTCAGAGCGTAGTGATAGACGTAGTGATAAATAGGGCCATTGGCCACATATGTATTAGAACTTGAAATTTATTTTTGATGAATGAAAATCTTTCTCTACTAATTAGTTCTATGTTTTATTACTATGTTTTCATCAATATAAAACTTAATAGAAAGAAAGAAAGTGCATGAATATATTAAGTATGTAATTTTTCTAGAACTACATAACCTATAAAAAAAATTTATAAGGAATACATAAATGCACAATGAAAGAATGAATGAAATTAAGGATAATAACATTTGAGATGCATAATATTAATGGGTTCCTCAAAAGAAACACCATCCATATCAGCAAGTTTATAAGTACCTGAACCAAAGTCTTCAGTAACAATGAATGGTCCAAGCCAATTAGGGATAAATTTTCCCTTTTCACCCAGTAAAGTATTCATATTTCATTGATTCTTATAAAGGAATAAATCACCAACTGCAAATGTTCATTCAATTACCTTATGATTGTATTACTTCTGAAGAGATTTATGATAAGCTTTTATATGTTCTAATGCATGTATTTGTTGTTCATCCAACATTTCTAGCTCTTGTAAGTGTTGTTCATGAAAAATATCCTTATCAATTATCCCATGAAATGAAATAGGTAGAGAAGGTATTTCTAATTCCAAAGGAATAATAACATTAGTACCATAGACAAGGTTGTAAGGAGAAGTACCCATGGTAGTACGAACACTAGTCCTATAAGCCCACAAAGCATAGGTTAGTTGAGTATGCCAATCTTTCGCATGCTTGTAATAACTATTTTTCTCAAAATTTGTTCAATTATTTTATTTGATGCTTCAACTTGTCCATTAGATTGAGGATAATAAGGAGTTGAAAATCTATGTTGAATTCGATATTTCTCCAAGAATTTCATGACTTCTTTGTTTTTAAAAGAGGTACCATTATCCAAAATTATCATTGAAGGTATTCCAAACTGTGTTATGATATTTTTAAGGATGAAATCACAAATAACATCCACCATTGTTGAATGAAGAGGGACTACTTCAACCCATTTCATGAAGTAATCTGTAGTAGTCAAAATGTAAGTATGTCCTTGAGAAGAAGCTGGTGAGATTTTTCCAATATGGTCAAAACCTCAAACACTAAAAGGCCATGGAGAAACTTGATTACGAAGCTCAAGAGCAGGATCATGAATCAAATTACTATGCTGTTGACATTGAGGACATTTCTTAACAAACATGAAATAATATTGCTCCATTGTTTTCCAATAATATCCCATTCTAAGCAATTTATTAACCAGGGATTTTCCACCAAAATGTCCCCCATAAGAACCAGAATGAGCTTCGGCCAAAGCTATAGGTATTTTAGTTCTATTGAGACATCTTAATAATAATCCTTCATAAGAGATTTTGTAAAGCATATCTCCTAGAATGATGTAACGTGCTGCAAGCTTCCTAATATGATTATGTGTTCCTTGTTGCCAATTTAGGAAAAGTACCATCTTTCAAAAAATGAAAAATATGTGAATACCATTTATTCAAATGCAAATTGAAACAATTAGAGGTAATATTTTCAAAAATTGTAGGACTTTTAAGAGTTTGTATAGTACATTGAAAGCTTTCTGCATTATTCTCAAGACAAACCAAGGAAGCTCCACTGGCCATGGCGTCTGCATGTCGATTATCTTTCCTAGGTAAAGTCTGAATCATATAAGAGGAGAATTGTGAAAGCACATCAAGAGCTAAATCTCTATATTGTGTCATTTTATCATTCTTAGTCTGATATCCTCCTTTAATCTATTCAACAATTAATTGAGAATCTCCATATATTTGTAAATGTTTAATATTAAGGGATGAAGCCACTCATAGGCTAGCTATAAGTTCTTCATAGTCCACAATGTTATTAGTACAAGGAAAGGTTAATTTGTATGATAAAGGGATGGGTTTTTTGTAGGGGGAATCAAGATAATACCCACACTAGAACCTATCTTACACTTAGACCCATCAAAATATAATTCCTAGATATCATCCTATTGAATAGATAGAATATTATCATCAAGGAACTCTATTGAATTAGAATATGTATTTGAATGAGGACAAGGAGCTTCAGCTAAATAATCTGTTAAAGCTTATCCCTTAATAGACTTCTGAGAAATGAAATTAAGATCAAATTATGTAAGTAACATCACCCATTTTTCCAACCGGCCAGAGAGATCAGTTTGTGAGAAAAGATGTTTCAAAGGATCGAATTTAACAATCACATTGACTTCAACATTTATAAGATAATGCCTGAGTTTCTGACATGCATAAACTATAGCTAGACATTGACTTTCCAAATCTATATATCTTGTTTCATAATCAAGTAAAGTCCGACTAATGTAATACATAGGTCTTTCCTTACCATTATTATCATTTTGAGATAACAATGCACTCACAACCTTTAGAGTCTCTGAAGTGTATAAATGGAATGGTTTATCAAATTTAGTTGGCTGCAATATAGGAGGCTTTGCAAGATACTCCTTAAATTTCTCAAAATCTTGTTTACAGTTATCATTCCAAGAGAAAGTGGTATCCTTTCTAAGCAATGAAGTAAAAGGGATAGTTCAATCCACAAAATTAGAAATAAAGTGACGAATAGCTTGTATTTTTCCTTGTAAACTTCATAATTGAGAAATATTCTTAGGAGGAGGCATATTAACAATAGCTTCAATCTTTTCAGTATCTACTTCTATGCCTCGCTTAGATATTATAAATCCTAATAATTTATCGGAATCAACTCCAAAGACACATTTCTTAGGATTCAATCTCATGTTGTAACTTCTAATCCTTTCAAATATCTATTGTAAAATAATAATAATAATACCATCCACATAATCTTCAAGAATCTTATGAATGTAATCGTGAAAAATAAAAGTCATAGCTCATCAATAAGTTGCTCATTAATTTTTTAATCCAAAAGGCATCATGACCCAACAAAATATTCTCCAAGGTGTTATAAATACCATGTTAAATTGATCTTCAGGAGGGATAAAGATTTTAGTATATTCCAAAAAACCATCCATAAAAGATAACAAGGCATGCCCTGCTATTGAATCCACAATCATATCGATGTTAGGTAACGAGAAATCATCTTTTAAGGATGCCTTATTTAAATCTCTGAAATCAGTACACATCCTTATCTTATTTTCTCCTTTTGAAATGGGCACAATATTTTAAATCCAATCTGAGTAATCAATAGAATGGATAAATCTAGAATCCAATAATTTTTCAATTTCACCTTTGACTAATAAAGCAATTCATGGATTCATCTTTCAAATTTTCTGTTTCACAAGTTTCATATTTGGTTTTAAAACAATGTTATGAGTAAAAATATTAGAATCTATACCCGACATATCTGAATATGTCCAAGAAAAGATGTCCTTAAATTCAAGCAAAAGGGAAACCAAATGATCATGTTCATCCTGATTCAAACATTTCCCAATTTTTATCATCTTCTCAGTGTTGTTCTCATCCATTTGAATATCAATAGTTTCAGTCATTAACAAATAATTTTGTATCAGAGGATCCATCAATAAAGGAAGAGTATCCTATTTATCATGTTCCCTAAAATAAGCATCAGTACTTAAATAATAAGGCTTTCATTGTTTGTGATGAAACTTAGGTAAGTCTTCATAAACCCCTAAAAAATCCATTAAGGCTTCATCTTCAGGAAAAATATCCAAAGTAGGTGCTTGATTAAGGTCAATGAGAAGTGGGTTAACCAACTTTAGCTATCCACCACAAATATGATTAACATTAATAGGAAATGCCGATGGTTACCTATAAGGATTGAATCCTAAACCATACATATGATCATAAACTTTATTATCTAGAGGTACTTGTATACCTTCTCCATATTTACCACATCCTTTCCCATTAAATCCCAATTTCTTAAGAAAATGATAACCATGACCATATCGATCAGTCATATCAGAAGGAGTCTAAGGAGTGGCATATGTCACAATATCATAACAATCAAGCTTTATAGTTTCAATCATTTCATTAATCGAAGCGGCAACAAAATTACTTTTTAGTTCCTCAAAAAGCGAGGAAGGAGTAAAGACTTTTTTCTCAAATTCATTTTGTTGCTTCATGAATTCCAAATCAGAGACCTTATATTTGCCAATAAAAGTAGGGTTAAAATCCAATGTCCCCTAATCATCCTCAGTCAAAGAAGAAGATGGAGCTTCCTATTGTTGAATCTCAGGTTGTTTTATCTTAGATTGTTGTATCTCTGGTTGTTTTTCAATCTCTTTACTAGGTTGAAGAGGCTTAAAGATTTTGGCATATTCTATATTTAAGCAAGGATTCAATGCATCATCCACATGTAATGTATATATTAAGTTGTTATAGATGAACCTAACCTTGTGATGAAGAGTAGAAGGAACTGCATGCATAGTATGTAACCATGGTCTTCCTAAAAGAAGGTTATAATTGAGAGGTCCAGGCATAACATGAATAGGAGTATTTAGAATAACTAGACCAACTTTAACAGGTAAGGTAATAATACCCAATGTTCTCTTCGTAATATTGTCAAATCCACGTATAGGAACATTATCAAGTTGAATAGTGGTGAGATCAACCTTAATTGCCTTAAGCATATCCATGCTACAAACATTAAGCCTAGATCCATTATCAATTAAAGTTCTTTGAATGATACTCTGGTTAATAGAGACAACAACCATAAGAGCATCATATTGATTCTACACCTCAAGAGAAGGTAAATCATTATCAGAAAACACTATAGGAGGTACAGAAGGTATAGTATGCATGCAATCTAAAATAGAATGAATGTTCTCTTGATTAGGAGGTGAAGCATGAAGACTGGATAAAGGTTTTTGCAATGCCTCATGATATGTCGGGGAAGTTTGAAGTAATTCCCATAAAGATATCTTAGCAAGAGTAGCACATAATTGGTCAACTAAATTATACTCCTTAAAGGTAGAAGGAAACCTAGGTGCTTGAGGAAGCATAGGTTGAGAAGGAGGTAAATAAACTGGAACAGTAAGCTGCTAGTTATTATGTGTGCAATAAGCATGTGAAATGGAATCATTGTTATCAAATAAATCCAGAGGATCTCTAGGTTTACCCTTAATTATTATGTGAGGACATCCTTTTATCATCATCAAAGGTGTAGGATATATCATTTTAGGTTTATCAATGTTGCAAATAGTGGGACATGAAGGTAACCATGCACATACCCTATGGTAAAGGTCAATTGGAGAGGTTGTGAAGGAGAATGAAATAGGAATAGGATCCATGGAGATCTTATCCAAACCATTTTCATCCTCACTACCATGTACCTCATTAGGGAATCTATCCTTTTGTACAATAAAAGCCTCATCAAAGTACTCAAAACAAGAATCATACATGTTGAATACAAAGAAATACTAAAAGCATGAAAATGAAAATGTTTTTGTATTTTAAAGAGATTTTGCAATTTTTTTTGTATTTTTGAAATATAAATGCAAGAAATCTAATCTTATAAGCATGCAAGATTTAAATCTAACACCAAAAAGAAAGAGTTTTTGTAAACGGGTTCACAAAAATGAATAGGTGAAAAATGGAAGCTATCAACAATGCATCTAACATTCCTCACTATTCATTTGTAATGTTTTGAATTGGAATTGGATAAGTAAAGTAAATCTAGAAATGATTGAAAATCAATCAAGATAAAGTACATACCTCATAATGGAACACATATGGAAATACCTATTTTTTGATGCCTGTGTGCTATTTCTAGAAATTCTACAACCAGATCCAGGACCAAAAAATTGTAACAGAGAAAACCCAAAAAAATTTTGTCTTTCTAGAAGCAGGTAGTCTTTGACCTAGATAGCAGGGCAAGATCTTACCTTGAGGTAGGATGCTAGCCCCCACTTCAGGTCATCCTTGACCCAAAATAGCTCTGATGGAAAATTTATTTACGGATCTCAGAAGTTTGCTGAAAAGGGTATTCAGATCTGCACTCCAATTCTTGAAACAACGACTGTAGATATCTAAATATGGTGTTTTGGAGTGGCTATATAGGGTTTTTCCTTAGTCAAACCCCCATTTTGGTGATCTCCACCTCCACAAATAGCTGGTTGTAATAGAATGTGTGTGTGTATTGAAAGTGTAATGCCAAGATCTAATCATCTAGATTGAAACCCTAGCATGAATATGTATGAGAAAGCAATGCATAGATTTGAATAAGATAAGAAAGCATACCAAGCCCCCAAGGCTAGAGTACTCCTACCAAACTTATAATTCATAATTTCTACCCCATGATTGTATCTTTGAATGCTTAAATGTTGATAATGGTGGATCAAGGAAGAGAGGATCTCTCTTGCTCTAAATAGATGTTCACAATGGTGTGTTCATAAAGATGCTTGATATCAACAATGGCTTGATCTTATATATCATCCTCTTGAAATCTTCCATCTTCACTTCACCATCACTTTCTTGCTTGAATCAATTATGTCTCTACATGATGTCTTGATCATGGAATTGCTTGATCTCCTTGTGATGTGATTGCATTGTGTGTAAATGAAGGCAAATGAGAGTCTTTATATAGAGGTTTCACGGTGAGGCTCCTAGAGTAATGTGAGGACCCATAATTCAAGTTTCACCTTGAATTATGATCCAATCACAATAACCAACTAAGGAGGGAAAATAATTAAATGAATTTCAAATAAAAACCCTTCTGCATTGGGATCCGAAGGCCTGACATTGTTTTCATGGCCCTTCAGGACCAGATTTTGAAAAGGGGAGTCAAATCCTGAAGGATTTCAAAGAAAACCTCATCTTTGACCTAGGTTAGGGATGAACTCATCCTTGACCCAGGGGTCCAAATCCTACCAAAATCAGAAATAGGAGGTCCCAGAGATGCCCAGAGACCTAGAAATGATGTCAGAATAGGGCAGAGTGCTAGGGAGAGGCACAAAATCATATGATGATCATGATGAAGGCCATGAGGACCTATTTCTAAGTCCTACCTAGAAAATAGAGCCATGGAAGAGGTAAATTAAGTAGAATCCTTGGGATCCTAACCCTAATTTCACTTAGAATGAAGGAAGCAAGTGGAAAATGCATCCTAAATGCAAGTCTATCATGATAAATGTACTAAAAGAGAGTGCTAAACCTATCAAGATGGAAGTGCTTCCATTTTAAGATCACACACACACACACATATATAGCATCTCCCAAAAAAGCCACTTCCCATCTATAAACTTGGATACAACACACTACTACTAGAGGTATCTCGTATTTCACCTAGAATGAAGGAATCAAGTAAAAAATGCATCCTAAATGCAAGTCTATCATGATAAATGTACTAAAGGAGGATGCTAAACCTATCAAGATGGAAGTGCTTCCATTTTAAAACAAAACACACACACACACACATACATATATATACATATATATATACATAGCATCTCCCAAACAAGTCACTTCCCATCTATAAACTCGGATACAACACACCACTACTAGGGCCATTGAGTATGTATTATCTTGTAGTTGGTGTTTCACCTCTTTGAGATAGAGAGATTTTAGGATCTCTTTGCTAGGTGTTGTATTGTGTTGTATTTTTGTGTTTGATATCCAAGTGTGGTCTATTTTTATTTCCTTAGCAATGTGGGAGTGGACCTTTGGTTCCATGTGGCTAGGTGGTAGTGATTCTTTTACCATTTGAGATTCTAACATCCTTGTACTAGTGTTGGATTATCCTTATAGTAGTTGTATCTTCTTGTTTATCATTAGAGACTTACTTTTATCTTTCATTTATTATATTATACTTTGTATTTCGATTATATTTACATACTTTGTGAATTGTGCAGTGGATGTGGGTTATCATATATACCTTATGGTTCAATTGTATTTGGGTATTCTTTTATGAGATGATATACCTTAGTTTTATTATGTGAATTATTTGAATGGTTATGTACTTAATAGATTAATTTATATTTACATAATTATACATCAAGGAACCCTTGATATTTGTAATCTATTAATGAGTTATACTTATGAGTATGTATGGTCTTTATGTTATATTTCTTCTACTTTGTTATTCATTATTATTTATAAACTCTTAAAAAAATTTATTCTGTAAACATAGAAACATGTTTTAATTTAATCTCTCATAGGTTCCTTGGTAGGGCATTACAAGATGCACTAGTATTAGCAAGTTCAAACTATAGTAAGCTATTTTACATCTACTCTTTTACATCAAAGCATGTACATGCATTGTAGTTTGAACTCAAAAAATAGATCTAAAAGAAGATAATCTTATTCTGTTAATGAGATACCTCTTTAAAGGTGAGGATTTGAGATACATAATGTGGAGGCACAAGAATACACCCTAGTGTGGGTTGTGAAAAAATTACACTAGTATATGCTAATGAGTGAGGCAATTGCTATTGTTCCAGATGTGCAATAATACAAATTTTATTGATGAAGAGTGAGATGGGTGAGAGAAGGGAAAATAGGAAACCATATTGCAAGAATTCAACATTGATATAAGTCCTATGAAATCGGTAAGAGGACAATGTTTGGTGGAAGAAATTTCAGTGACAAACCCAGGATTGGTCAATCATTAATACCTAGTAGAGGATATAACTTCAAACAACTGGTATGAAACTATTATCAACTTGTTGGTAACCGTGAGGTCTCCTGATCACATGAATAGAACACAAAGAAGATCCCTTAAGATTAAATAATAGAGCTATAAGATAATAAATGGGTGTAACTTATATATCAAATAAATCATAATGGCATATAACTCTACTACCTTAATAGAAAATAAGTAATTCAGGTATTACATGAATTTTATGATAAATTTGGTACAAGGCTTGGAGGAAATTTGTCCACTACACACACAATATTGTAGGCATGCTATTATTGGCCCAAATTTTCAAATATACTTAGGAACACATCAAGAGGTGCCATATTTTCTAGATTTCAGTGGATAAAAGAGGATTTGTGGTGAAACCATTGCAACTAGTTCTTGAAATGAGACCATTCACCTAGAGAGGGATGGATTTCAAGGATAAAAAATGGAAATTGTGCCCATATAATCCCCTAGAAATGTAAACTCACAACTTTCCTCCAAAACATCGAAAACCCTAGAACTCAATTGATACACATATTTTCCCTTCCCTCCTTAGGCTAACATCACAGTGGATACATATTACTTATAACCTAGTTTGATGATTAAGACCCAACTCAGCCATGTACTATTACTTATGATGTTTGTACATCTTGGAGGTCTACTTAGTATACTTACATAATCACCCACTAATAGAATGATGTGCCTCCTTGCACTATATTATCACCCCAATGGAAAACCTTATTTCTACCATACAACCTATTTTCTATTCTTAATTGACTCTAAACCCAACTTTTGGATGGTTGCAGCACTCTTCTTCTTCTAGGAACCATCTCTCAACATATAATAAGAGAACTCTTACTCCATTTTAAAATTTGATACCGACTCTCATTATCTACTCCATTTTATAAATTTGATACCTTAATTTATAGTTAACATTCATTTACTTGATTTGGTATGACTCCTTTCTAAAATTTATAATAGAAATAATCATTTAAACTATACAGATTTATTCTTCGCTTTTAATTTACACTAATTAAAATGATACTTAGTCATTCAGAAAAGGAAAGATTTTAAATAATTTAGTTTTGATTTGAGAATTCCTAATATTTAATAATGTAGACTTGGTGTCCATATAAATAATTGCAAAAATGAAGAAATATTATCCATTTTTATATTTTGGAAAGATAAATGTGGGTCAAGTAGAAAAAATAAAAAATATAGAGAAAATAATTAGAGAAGTGAATGAACAAGGATATGGATGAATACATATATAGAGAATCCATCCTATAAAATTTGAGAAAAAATTCCCCCATGTGTCAAAATATAGCCCATTTAAGATAATGTATAGATATAAGGTGGAATCAATGTAGAGAGCTATGTAGGAGCAAGAAGAGAGTCACCAAAAAGATAATATTTTTCATTTTTAAGACTAAAGTGTTAGGGAAGTAGTAGGAGAATAAAAGGGGATTGTAAACCTTTTTTCCACATTTATAATTGAGAGATAAATGTGTGTAATAAAATAGATATTTTATTAGAATAATGAATTAAAAACATTTTATATTTTTCCCAATTAATTTGTTAGTGTACATGAGCTCTTGCATCTTATTTCCATTGCATGTATGTTTTCTTGCAATTTTGTGATAAATTATGTGTATTCTTTTTAGTGTGCAACAATTTAATTAATCTACTTGTATTTGTGTACTAACATTGACTTAAAATAATAGGTAAGTAATGTGCGAGCTCATAGAGATTTGAACAAAAACATTTATAGAATTAATTATAGACAAATACAAGGTACAAATCTTAGGTACAACAATAAAGTTTACTTTTCCAAAAGTTGTTCGAGTTTATAACAACAAAATATATCTTCAACTACAATAGAAGGGATTATAGATATTTTTAGTGCTACAAATTATTTATCAAAATCTACCAAATTTTATTAGGGTTTATAAAAAATGAAAAATTTAACCCAAAACAAATTAGGTTTGAAATATAATAAGATTCTTTGAAATTTGATAAGTAAATGTACAATAATTTGTACTCATATATGATATAGAATATTTTTGGAAATTATAGATGACCAGAAATTAATTTTAATCATATGCACACATTTCTAAAAAGAAACTAAGAATGATAGACCAATAACATGAACAATATATCTATAAAAACTGTAAGTATATATTTCTTAAAGAGAACTCTTAAATTTTAGTAATACAAAAGTATGTATAACTGTACTATGTAGATATAGAATCAGTAAACTAGATTCATTATTATAGACCCTATATATCAAAGGATACCATTCTTCATAATGTATATATCACCTAACTAAAAAGTCACATAGGTACTAATTCAATCATGGTTTTGTTGATAAGATTCTGTCTCAATGCTTGAGACACTAAATCCATCTCTTTCTTTGTAGAGAAGTTGGAGACCTTTTGATAGAGCATATGCATGGTATTTGTTGATTACTGGAACATTATCAGGTTTCAAACATTCCCAATTTAATTCTTTGAGTTTTTCATCAATCAAAGAATTGAGATACTGCAATGCATCCTCCTCTGTAGATCCAGGATTATCTTTCAAATAACATGTTATACATGATACCGCTTCTCCATGATCTGCCTCAGCCTTCAAAAATGTAATTATACTTTTGTTAATTTTCAAATTAAGTACATTTATATCAAATTAAGTGATCATTTGCATCAAGAAAAATCATATTTTGAAATTTGAATTGCCTAAATTTATATCATACCTTGAAAGTCTTTGTATCACCTCTTAATCTGAGGGTTAAGCATAAAAGATCATTGAACTTTAATGGATAATCAATTTCTTTTAAAATGTTATCAGAAATGGGTACATCTAATGATAGGACAGGTTGCAAGGTCACAAAACGAGACCCAAAGCTGACTTTTCCATTCTCTAAATATTCCTCCAAAGATGGTATGTATCCCATATTAAGCCAAGTTGCTTCTTTCATGTAAGAATCTATGTAAACTTCCCACTGTATGTAAAACAATATTCCAAATTAGTATTGTACTTCAATGTAAATAGATTACTCATAAAAGACTATACACAATAAGTCTCTAAATTCAATATTAAATCAACCATCCATAAAACTTAAAAATGATAATTTATTCAACCCCCCCTCACGATGTTAAGAAAACCTAACATTTATTTTGGTTAACATGTTGAAATTTCATTTTTATTAGCACTACTCCTAATACCCTTATATTAAATTTCCTAACATGGGTTAATTGTTTTAGCTTGTGTGATAGATTTCCTATAGATATAGGAGAAACAAATAATGTTCTTGGTCATTTATCCTCCTTTGTATGTTGACAAATAATATATGAAATAAAATCTTCCTTTTAATTTGAGTTTGTATAATAAATAGTTTTTTAGGCATCCTTATCATAATATTTCTCACATTAATCAATTTCTAGTCCATTAAGAGATTTAGCTTCATGAAAGATATATAAATTGGTTTCAATGACCATAGATATCTAGCTTAAATAATCGTCAAGTCATTGAACACCTCCTTTGGAGTTTCTTAAAGTTAGAGAATTCTTTGAAATGGTTTCCTTACATATTTAATCCATCCAATATATGATTATTTGTCTAATGGTCTTATTCTATTTTTAGCTACAACACATTGTTGTAGTTACTTTGAACTAGGTTTCTTTTTTAATCATTAAACTTGAGATCACAATTGAAGGACCTCAACCTAAGTATTTACATATTACATTGAGCTTGAATTCTTTATTTGTAAATACATCCTCTATTTTCTAAAACTATAAGAAAATAGAAATTATGTAATATTTAATTTAAATTTCTATTTAATTTCACAAAAGAATTACATACTTGTACTTTTCTTTATGTATATAAGTAGTTATAAATAAAGAAAATAGAACTAGAATTTTCATGTTAAGAAGTGTTACTATAATTCTTAGTAGACTACTAATATCTAAGAATGTTGCCAGCATGTTATGACTAATGCAGACAATAACAAATTGGATTTGTTTCTTGTTACATCCATTACAGAGGGGCTATATTACTTCCTCAAGGAAAAAAATATCATAGGTATGTAAGGTGATTTCAAGGAGTATTTTTTGATTTGATTTGATTATCTACCTAGAGAATATCTTTGTTTACCTACTTCCAGTGCACTAGCATTTTTTTAGCAATATTTAAGTTAATTTATTCTTATTTTAAACTATTATATACACCTAAAACCATATGATTAATAAAAGACCATAGTTTGCTCCATGAAAATACAAGATTAGGACTTTAAAAAGATAAAAAATATAGAAGGACAATTAGTAAAAATAGAAGAGCAAGTCTTGTAATGATGATGTGAAAAGTTATCCTTCTACTCAATATATGATATTATTTACGATAATGTTTTACTAATTTGACATAAATAAACAACAAATAAATTTATATATTAATATAGATTTTTATTGTTAAATATAATTAACTAGTATGAGAAAGGATCGTAAAAGTTTTCTCCTTACATAGAGAAAATATAAGAGATTAATATAATCAATGAAATTTTGAAATGTATGTTTAATACATAGGTTATGTTATAATTTATTTTCTTTCTTAAAATTAAAAATGTGTATTTTTGATAAATTATATATGGGACGTAAGCAGTAATGAAGATGCATTTAAGATTACATTTTTAATGAAATGAATAACTTAGTGAATCATTTTTTTTTATCTATACACTTTATAGTAATAGAATACTAATTATACATATGAAAAAGTAAATATTTATAAATTCATACAGCTTCATGCGCATAGTCAAGTGTGTCTCTGCGTTGAGTTTTTTCAGCCTCTCGAGCCATGTCTCGCACACCCTCATCAAAGGCCTTAAATGCTACTTTCATAAATTCTGGAAGTCCTTCCATGGATGCTAAATCCCACCTTTAACAAAGCACAATATACTCTATTACTACAATATCGCTCTATCTTTCCATCAATCAATATATTAATATACTAGAATATTTGCTAAATACTAATATTTAGAAAAATATGTTTAAAGTACATAAGAAATGTGGAAATATAACTAATATATGTCTACTAATTATAAAAATATGATACATTATAATTAATATATTAGTTATTTACATGGATACCAAGGTCCCTACATAAATGACTAGATTTTTTAGCACACATATGCTTAAATATCTTCCTGTCCAACTCACCACAATTTACCAAAATAAGTATAGACATACCTCTTAATCGCTTGTGTGAAGAGTTTGAGTTCTTCCAAAGTTCCATAAGTGTCATAAATATAATCCAAATAAGTGACAAATGCAGACATCTTTGCAAAACCAATTCTAAAAGTAGAGTATTTTGGCTCAACACACACTGCAACTGCCCAAAAGTAATATTCCACATGGCGATGGCAAGAAAACTCTAGTTTAGCCAAACCAGATTCTATCCACCATATGAAATGCACATACATTACTAATTCAATATGATTTCCTAACTTTTGAACTATAAAATACATTGTATATCATTTAAGACTCAAACCAATAAATTTTTTTTACCTTGAGAGAATTTGAAGCTCTTGTTGTTGCATTGATTGGATCATATTGAAGTCTAACTTTGCCAATTCTAAAAGTTTTGAGTTGAAAATGCTATAGAAATTCCAAAGTTGCAAAGTTAAAATATTTTAAAGATGTTCAAGCATGCTCAAAACATCCAAATTTATATTTATTAAAAGGAAATATATCTTCAATGTAAATTTATTTAATTATATTTTTGGTTTTGAATTTGGAGGAGATTTGTATGTTACATGGTATTGAAATTACTTTTTGGTGTTCTTGGCATCTCCATATATGTCAATATAAGTCCTTGCTTCCAACCTAGACACATTGGTGTGCCAACCATATTCTAGATTGAATTCTATCTGTTACATCACATAAATTAGAATCTTAATTGATAAATAAATTCATATGATCAAGATGAAAAAAATATTAAGGCATATGAATCTACCTCTTTTGAAAGACTTGCATTATTAATATTTGGTAGAGCTTCTTTTTAAAATGCAGTAGAAAAGACTTTAGCATGATCCAAAGCTTGCTCTCCAAGAAATGCAATGAGTGAAGCTCGAAATAAATTTAGAATGCTTCTAAGTTTGTTCTCATTTGATTGATTATTTGAATATAATAATCTTCCATCCTTGTCTCTAAACTGCTGCAGCATACCTGCTATCAAGTTAGAAGCAACTCCATCCTTGACTAATATAACCCAAAGTATACCTAATATTAATGTTTGGTATTTTGTATATATAAATGTTTTATAATTGATTGATTCGAGCTATCACCTGAAGAAACACCATATCTGTGTAAGCGAAGGATCCAAAAACCCAAAGCTGTGGTGTTGAGATCCACACAAAGACTCTCTCTACCACAACCAATGCCATTCATTTCATTCCAATACCTGCTATTCAAACAATTCTTAGATATCATTACAAATAAACTAAGCAATACACTCTATTTGAGAAATAGTATTGAAGAAATAATCTTAAAAGAAAGAAGCAAACCTATAAACATAGTCAAGAGCTGCTTTTATCTCAGTTTGGAAATGGCGATCAATTCTGAGGTGTTCTACATCGTCCACCATTGAAAGTCATTTGTAGAGATCATTTGCAGATGAAGTGTTTTGAGGAAGAGCATTGAACATGCCCTTTATCTCCTCAATCAGCTTCTCTGAATGTTCAGCATAAGAGGGAGCCTGCCCATATCATCAAAACTAGTAAGACAACCCAATTCAAGATTTACATGACCAAAAAGATGAGGAAAATAAGTTATAGAGAAATCTAATAAACAAGTTAAGTAATGTACATCATATGTTTTTGAGAGGGATTGAATGAAATCATCAGCCCACAAGTTGGGGTGATGATTTCCAATGCGACGTGTGATGCCTTCATCAGTAGTAATGTAAGCCATATTGATAGGTGGAACTCGAGCAGTTCTAAGGTGTTGTGGGTATACTTTGGTGAAGGGCTTATGGCGAATGGAAGGAGGCTTATGAAATGGTAGCTGATTCTGTCCAACCATAGTGGAAGCCAAAGGAGTAAAGCAAGGCAAAGACATTTTGGGTATCTAATATTATTCTTCAAAGCACGGATAATGTATCTCCTCATTTTTGTTGTTAAGGTTGCCACCCACTCCAATTTATAGCATTTCTATCAGAATTTGAACGGCTTATATGATCCAATATAAAGTACTTATGTCACATTTTGAACGGCTGAAATGATCCAATCTAAAGTAGATATGTCACATTTTGATCAGCTGAAATGATCCAATCTATTTCACTATATCATTCTTGACCTACAGTTATAATAATTTATCCTCCTTTTGTCATGGAAAAATAGCAAGCTCGAAATAGCACGCTATGTTGGCTTATAGTTATAATTGGACTTCTAGAATATTGGCATTCTCATTTTATATTTTGGTCTCTTGGAGTATTCGTATTCTTATGTCATATTTTGGAATTCTTTCTCTCAAACTTGAGAATATCTGTTTCTCAACTCCACGTTGCTTGACAATGGGAAAGTTTTTTGTTTTAAAACTTCAACCACAACTGCACTGGACGTTGCTTGACAATGGGAAATTGTGTAAGAAAAAAAGGACATAAAGTCATTTCACGTGAGTCATTCGGTAAGAGTTGGGAAAGTTGTGTAAGAAAATAATTTCTATTTTAAAATTTAAAATTGTTAACTATAAAGTGTAAGGTAAAGTTTATGTTGTAAGCATCTACATAGTGTTGGGTTCAAATCTTATCCAATACAAAACAAGAAGACATAGTTGCATCAAGTTCCTACCATAATACTTGTAACCAAAGTTTACTTTAGTGGTGAATATTTGTCAATTGGTGAATATTTCACATCAGCAACTTGGAATTTGGGTGGCCATTTCGCTTGAACTTTATAAATATTCGGTCAAATGCTCTCCCCAGTTGCCCATTGTTTTATGTAATTAATTGTATCTCTATAAAGATTTCACCAATAAAATCTATGATTTGCAACTAGTATATTTAATATTTTTCGCTTGCAATTTTGAAAGCTTGTCTTAATTGACAACAATAATTCACCAATAACCATATAAAGATCTATTTGCACGAGGACCCAATTCGCTTGGCATTTTGCAGAAGCATGTCTCAGTTCGCTGAATTTTTCGCCAATTCTATTATAATTCTACAATCCATAATATCACATAGTTGCCTAGAAAATTACTTAAGACGTGATTTAATTAAGTAGGATTCACCAAATTCTTGTATACCATATAAAATTCTTGTTGAGTTCACCAAACAAGGATTGACATAAATACAATCAAATATCAGATTTATTTTTAAATAATTTGGTTGGTTCTAAGCTCTCAATTCAGATCAATAGTGAAGTTTCAGACCAGGAACAACCATTACTATTACCTACATTAGTGATTGCTAGTGCTACTCACTAAGACGTAAAGGTAAGTGATCACTTTTTTGAAGTGTTATAATATTATTATGAATTCATCTGTACCTATTTGTAATTTTTAGTAATTCTTATTGAATGTGGACCTGTTAGTGGTCACTTGGGAGACCTCTAACATCTAGATTGTGGGCCAATGAATCAAATAGTCTATTTCTTCTTCTTAAACAAGTAATTTTTTTGTAGTCGAACTATTTCATTGAAGATGTCAAACATGAAGACGGGTATGATTCCCAAATGTGGGGAAGGCCAAGAGAGGCCAACAAAAAATAGAACCTTATCTTCGTACTTTGGTGCTGACAATGTTTGTGGTGAAAATCAAGAATGTACATCATCACAAGTACAAGTACAAGATTCACAACCTATACTAGATATTGAATAAAGCGGTGAACCTGATATCTCAAATCATGATGAACTTAAAGAAGATTTTCTAGTAGATACCTAGGGTAGCTGGAATGGTATAATCGACTTGGGTGAGAATGCCATAGATGATGATGATGTATAGAAGGGTAAAATAAAATCCAAAACAAAGAAGGATCAGGAGTGGGATCTGTGAAGAAATTTTAAAATTGATTAGGTGACAAAGTATCCATTCACTGAACGAGTGGAGAATCCATTAATTAAAGGTAACCATCCAATAGAATGCATATGTAAGATTTGCACTTGTAAACATAATAATGAAAAGAGGTTGCAACTAAAACTAGAAAAAATCATAGATGGAGTTAAAAAATCAATGATAAAATAGAAAACAAAGAAGCAATGTTGACCAACATGTTAAGAATGCCGAAGAATTTTATTTTTATGAGAAAACACAAATGAATACTATTGAAGTTAAAGGTTCTATTGAATCTATTTTTGAAAATGCAATGAAAGTAGAAAAACTAGGAAAATATTTTTACTTAAGTTTTATTTTAAAATATTTTGGGAAGAGGGCGTGCTACCAACCAATGAGTGCTTTATTACACTTTTTGAAAGTTCCTAACTATCCTAACAATCATTGGTCAGTAAAAAGTGGATGGGAATGGGCATGTTATCTTGCCAAGGTTGAAAAAGAAGATGTAAAGGAAAGACTAAGAGATTCAAATTTTATTGCATTTTCGTTAGACAATGTTACAACAATAGATAATACATCATGGGTATGCATGCTTGTTTATATTATATCTAGAATCATGTCCACCAACCTCATCTACTATCTATTGCTAAAATAATGGAAAATGAGATAGCAGAAAATGTATTTCAACAAGTAAAGAGTTTTATAATTGAATATGGAGGCATGGATGATTTGGTGATTGCCAAAAAGTTGGTATGTGTTGGAGAAAATTGAGAGCTTTAGTAATGAAAGGTTAGACAAACTGTAATGCCCACCCCAGCATCTTCCTATGTTAGACTAACAGGACTATTGCTTTGACACTTTGGATTTTCTAATGGACTATGATTATTATTTAGTTAGCATTTTATGAGATATTTGAGCATATTTTTTTGGTTACTGCAATTTATTTGGAAATATTAAATGAGTTATAATTTAATGATGAATGACTAGAAATGAACTATCAGTAAAATGTTTTACATTGATTTGTGTTATGATGTTTTATTATGATCTAACCCTACTGACCCTATTATGGTTTAAATTCTCACTGGTCAATGTGAGTGTAGGATGAGGAGGGGTAGTCATAGTTACTCCCATAGGAGATCCACACAATGTCGCACTCTCCCTCCTTGTTTGCCACTAGCTGTTTATATTTATATATACTTGTGTATGCATATCAGTTGGTGTTGCAAGATGTAGGTACTAGGCATCATCTCCACCTGGCTACACAGGTCTGAGTGTGCCTTCAAAATCCTCGAACTGTTGATGTGTGGAGATTTAACCAAGTTACTCCCGAGGTTACCCATGGATCTAGAATTCTATTTAGGAAGTGATCCTAGTTGGGAAGTGGAATGCAGCTTATGTTATGGACTTGATTTGATGTTGGTCTGAGTTTATGTTAAGAGTTAGAATTAATCTATTTTATACGTATAATAAATGATAATGTTATATTTGTTTGTATTTTATATAGGTATGTGTATATGTGGGTGCACACGCATATATCCATGCTTATATAAATAATAATAATAATTGTATGTTTTCATTAATTGTGTAAATGGTATGTTATTTATAATAAGAAAATAAAGTGAGTTAAATAAAGTATATTTAATAAACGTATTAAATAAAAAGTAAAAATGATAATAATAAAAGGAAAATGGCCTTTGTAGTAAAATTGGCTATCTAGGAGGGAGTTGAACTCGAGACTTCCTAGAAGTTAGGCCACTTGTTTTCCTATTGTGCTAGGTGTTTTTCTTGAAAGGTATTTGTCTATTATTCTTGTTATGCTTTCGTTTAAAAGATATTTTAATTAAATTTATTAAAAACCTTGATTAAGTCTTTACGGGAGATTATTTGGTTGTTCCTCCAACCAACTATGGAAGTTGGAGAAGTTGCTTCCCATAAAGAAGCTCCTCCAACCACATAGTTGGGGAATAAATATTTGAAGATTTTTGTGTGCGGGAGGATGGTAATTTTTGGAAGATTTGTTTTCTTTTAAGTGGTATGTAATTGATTTCTCTGGAAATTTTTGGTGAAAGTTTATGTGAGTTTGAGAGTTTTTGGATTGCTAGGAGTTGATTGCTAGACGGATATTTCCAGAAGGATATCTACTCAAGGATTGAAGTTTTACAAAGATTATCCAGTCAAGGGAAGAGGATTCTGCACAGGACCCAAGGTAGGGTCTAAACTGGGAGGAATCTCCAGTCTTCCCCTTTGTATGTGAATGTGTTTGTATATGATATGATAATAAAATTGTGTATGATCATATAGTTTTGTTTATGGACATGTGGAAGGATGAGTTATCTTTTCTTGAATTAAATAGGGAAGCTTAGTAAGAAATAAGAAGGGCAATGAAGGTGTAGGATTGAAATACAGTCATTTCCTTACTTTTTTCATCCTAAAGACTTCTCTATGAAATGGATGCTATTATTTGGGTTAATTTAGTCTGTAGGATCCTTAATATTCTCTTGTTTATCTTCCCTCTTTCCAGAATGTTCATGAGTGCTTCCAGAATTTAGAACTGTTATTTTAAACCTTAATAGTTCATGTCAGTTTGTGCACCATCTTTCTTTGTCCAAATCTAGAATAGATTTTTTAGATAGATAGGATAGATTGATGAGCCATTTTTTAAGGGAAACTGGTAGATCTCAAATGGGTTATGCTCAGATTAGGCAACCATAGTCCCCATTAAGCCCAGTTTTACCTGCAAGTTAGAGTTGATAGTCATTTTCTATAGTTTCAAGTTGGTTTAGTAGTAACCGACCCAGGTCGGTTTAGTATTAACTGAGCCAGGTCGGTTAAGTGTTAATCAAGCTAGGTTGGTTTAATGTTGACCGACCAGTCCAGTTTTAACCAACCACTACAGTGTTAACTGAGCAGTCCAATATTAATCGACCAGTGTAGTGTTAACCGAACAATTCAGTGTTAACCAACCAATGCAGTATTAACTGACCAATCCAATATGAACCGACCAAGGTAGTGTCAACTGACAAGGCTAGTGTAAATCGAGGAAAATAGGATTCAGGATTTATACAATTATAACATTTAAGTATAAGTAATTTCTTATACTTTAAGTTATACTTGTATAAAGGGTTTAGGTACCTTCTAAGATGATTGGGATAGGTTTCAGATTCATGGGAGTTAAGATACAATTTATAATTTTTAGATTTCTTAAAAATTCAGACTTAGCCAAATTTCTGGCACATGAGACTTTTTCCTAGATTTTTTGAAATAGGCTATGGAATGTTGTGTCAATGCATGTGGGGAGTTTTATGTTGTGAATTTCTATACATGGTTTGAGTTTAGGCTTTTATTCATACTTGGATTTTGATAGAGTCCATAATATAAGGTCATAACTTGTTCAGTTGGCCTGAGTGCACCAGAGAGTTCCCTAGACCTATGAGATGGATCATTTTGAGATTACTTGTGGTTTTCATGGCTTGTGTGTGTGTGGGGTAAGGGGATAGGAACCTTAAGTGAGTGGCTCACCATAGGTGTTGGAGCCCTAAAGTGGTTGCCAGATGTCCCTATGGGTGGGTTTGTAAAAGTCATAACCTTAAAAATTAACCTGGGAAGGGGGGATTCAAAAGATAATGAAATAGAATATAATAATGGCCACACAGACCTGATTAGAGTACCGGGGCTAGGGATAACTACCAAGGTGGATCCTTATTCATAAAGGGGGAAGCGGGGTTACATGGTTGCCAAGGTGGATCCCAATACATAGGTTTTGTGATGACACTCACTTAGGTGGTATCCTAGAACCTTGACCTCTATATTATGGTATGAAGATATTCTTTGTTCTATGTTCTTTTGAGTCTTGGATTTCTTTATCTTCTGAACCTTAGATTACTTAGGGGCTTGTGAGTATCTTGGTTCTATCTCCTAGCACAGGGGATGGAACCTCATCAGTTCCACATGGTTGGGTGGAAAAAATATTTTGAGGTGCTATTCATGGTTCGTGACTTGGATGTATTCAAATTTATGTATCGATGCAGATATTTGTATTTTTTATTATGTATTTTTGAAAGGAAAGATGAAAAGATATGTTGTAAGGCCTTTGGGCCATTCATGTACCTGTTATTATGAGATCTATTATCAGAAAGATGTAATTGAAAAGCAATGTAATTGGGAGGGATAGTTCTAGGCTTGTTTCAAGGGTTGTTATTTGAAAGATTAAAGTTGTAAATGTATAATGTAATGTTGAATGATCTTTCCTATCTCTCCTATGTTGCAATGGAAGAAAATGTTTATTATGCTAAGGTTAAAATGAAATTTACAATGAATAGCTATTCAATGTGTAGGAAGGAGAATTGAACTTAGTATACAAAGTATGGAATATGATTGTAAATGAAATGTTATTTTCTTACCCTATCTCTTAGTTCTTAAATGTGAAAGTAAAGAAAGGAAATGAAATTCAATTTGGATAAGTAATGTAAAGATGTAAGTGAATGAATTCATTAAGGGAACCTTAAGGAATGTAAATGTGTAGTTGTAATGATGTAATGTAATAAAAAAATTTGTTAGTTGTAATTTTTGGTCATAAGACCTGATTTCTTATGGGTTCCCTGGCAGGGACATTACATTTGGTATCAGAGCCCTAGTTTCTACACTAGGAGCTCAGGGTCTAGTTACGTTTGAAACTCAAAACATTTCAACACATTGAATGCTACTTGTAAATGTGCACTTAAAACTAATATCGTACTACTCTCCAAGGATGCCTCCTGTTACCTGAGGAAAAGCTAGGGAGAAGGCTCAGTAGTCTTCCTCTAGATCTCGTGTAGAGAGTTCCCATGGGGAACACAAGGGAGAACAAAATCAAGATAACCATGGGAATGAGAGTCAGAGTAATAACTCAGAAGGAGCCCAACTTAGAAAATTTATGCAACAACTTCTTCTTAGACTCGACAACCTTGAAAATAGAGTCAATTTCAAAGAAGGAACCAAGCTGAACACCAAGATAGGGAAAGAGGGAGAAGCCCTAGGAGAAGGAAAGTTAGGCAAGAATCTGAAGATAGGGATACCGCTCACATGAGGGACTTTCTCAAAGTCAAGGTACCCCTCTTCTATGGCAACGAAGGTGGATCTACAATAGAAACCTAGTTGTTTGACCTTGAGAGGTGTTTTTCTATGCACCCTTTTAGTAGCAACGTCAAGGCCCGATGTGCCATTATGAATCTGAGGAAGTTTGCATCTACATGGTGGCATATGGAAGAAGATAAGCTTCAAGTAACCATCAACACTATTTCATGGGAATTATTCCTAGAAAGCTTTAAGGATCAGTTCATGTCTGATCAGTGGAGGAAGGGAAGGGTAGAAGAATTCCACCACCTCAAGCAAGCCAACATGTGGTGGAAGAGTATGAAAGAAAGTTCTATGAACTTAAGCCATTCTTAGGCTTTAGAGATGATGGACCCATACTTGTCCAACATTTCATCAGAGGTCTAAATGATTGATTATCAAGGTAGGTAGCAGTCTTACAACCCTAGAATCTTCGGGATGCCATCACTAAGGCATACCTTTTTGAAAGGAAGGACAAAGGAAAAGGTGGCTATGCTAGTGGCCAAACATTCAATGCTGGATCAGGTTCTAAGGGGAACTTTGATCAAGGGAATTCTAACTCTAAGAACCAACATTCATCTTTCAAAGGTGGACAAAAATTCCCTAAGAAAAAGTTTTAGAATAATAACAAAAATAATGGTAAGTTTCAACAACCCCAGAACCGAGGGAATTATTGGACTCAACAAAGGTTTCCTCCTCCACAATCCCAAAATTCTTAGAATTTCAATAGAGGAGGTTATCAGCAATCCAACGCACCTCCTACAAAGAACTTGGGAAGGAGTATCGGGTGTTATTCTTGTGGACAACAAGGACATATTACGGTTCATTGCCCTCAACACATGAATCTCACTAATCAGAATCAACCAGTTTCAGAACCAACAATAGGAGATGTTGGTCAGTCTCATAGGGTGTTTGCCATAGTGGAACATAGACAAGCTGATCACCAAAACACTGTCATAGAAACTTTAGGTTTGTTAAAGGGTAAAACTATTTCTATTCTCTTTGACTCGGGAGAAATTGACTCCTTCATATCTTCTTCTTTGATAGAAAAGTGCGGGCTAGCGGTAGTAGGGCAAGGAGTTAAGTGGTAGGTAGAGAGCTAACCTTAGGGGCTAAAATGACCATAGATTTGTGTGTTCAAGGTTGCAACTTGGGCTTAGGACCTTTTTCTACCAAGGTTGATCTTCGAGTTATTCCTCTTGGATCATACGGAGTTGTCCTAGGAATGGATTGGTTGATAGCACATGAAGCTAAGATAGATTACAAGAAAAATATCATTCATTGTTTGGATGATTTAGGTAAGCCCAACACAATTTTGGGAATTCAACGACCTATTTCACTTCAGATAATATCGGCTATGCAACTTAAGAAATGCATGAGGAAAGGGTGCCAACTTTTTTAGTCTCAGTTAATGATTTGATGGAAAAGGAAGATAGAGAAATTATACTCGAGCACCCTTTGCTTCAAGAGTTTGCAGATGTATATCCAACCAAGATTCTAGGAATGCCTCCCAAAAGGGATATTGATTTCCACAAAGAACTAGTGCCGCGAGCTGAGCCTATCTCTAAAGCTCCTTACCGCATGACCACTCAGGAGTTGAGTGAATTAAAAGTTCAATTAGAAGAACTCTTAGAAAAAGGCTTTATCAGACCAAGTGTGTCACCTTGGGGAGCTCCAGTTATCTTTGTTAAAAAGAAGGATGGTTCACTACGGTTGTGCATTGACTATCGTCAACTCAACAAAGTAACCATTAAGAATTGGTACCCTTTGCCAAGAATTGATGACCTATTTGATCAGATGAAAGGAGCCAAGGTGTTTTCCAAGATTGATCTGAAATTGAGTTATCATTAGTTAAGGATTCATGAAGCCGACATTCATCGTACAACTTTTCATACTTGGTATGGACACTATGAATTTACCATAGTACCTTTTGGTCTCACAAATGCACCATCAGTATTCATGAGTCTTATCAATGGGGTATTCAAAACCTTCTTGGATAAATTTGTCATAATTTTCCTAGATGATATTTTGGTGTATTCTAAAACGGTGGAAGAACATGAGCAACATCTTCGACAAGTGTTACAATGCCTTCGTGAGAATCAGTTATTTGAAAATTTGGAGAAGTGTGATTTCTTTCAAACTGAAGTTAAGTACCTTGGTCATGTTATCTTAGGAGAAGGTATAGCAGTTGATCCTGCCAAGATACAAGCTATAGTTGAATGGCTAGCCCCCACCAATGTCTCAGAGGTTCATAGTTTCATGGGTTTAGCCGGATACTATAGATGCTTCATCCAAGGATTCTCTAGGATAGCTCACCCCATCACTTCCTTGCAAAGGAAAGGGAAGAAGTTCATTTGGACTAAGAAATGTTCAGAATCTTTTCAGATCCTAAAGGATAAGTTGACCAGTGCCCCAATTTTGGCAGTACCCGACCCCACTAAAAATTTTGTAGTTTGTACTGATGCCTCCTTGGAAGGCATAGGGGTAGTATTGATGCAAGAGGGAAGAGTTATTGCTTATGAGTCTAGAAAGCTTAAGGACCATGAGCTTAACTATCCCACCCATGATTTGGAGTTAGTAGTTGTAGTTCATGCCTTGAATCATTGGAGACACTTTTTATTGGGACATCGGTTTGAGTTACACACTGATCATCAAAGCCTTCAATAAATATTTACTCAACCTAATCTCAATGCTAGGCAATGTCGATGGATGGAGTTCCTATGTGAATATAACTTTGAGGTCAGATATATCCAAGGTAAGGAAAATGTGGTGGCAGATGCTTTGAGTAGAAGGAGACATGAGTTATCCATGCTCTCCCTTTCAACCGATTTGAGAGGTCAGATTTTGCAATCACTCTCTTCAGATACTTTTTATCAAGAAGTTAAGGCTAAACTTGAGACGGGAAGGACCTTAGAAGGAAGGTTTTTAGGGTATTCCTTAGATTTAGATGGACTATTGAGACATCAGGGTAGAATTTACATGCCACCTTTAGGTGATCTTCAGAGAGTCATCATGGTGGAAGCACACCATGCTCCCTATTCAGCTCATCCAGGTGTTAAGAAGATGTATTCAGATCTAAGACAATTATATTTCTAGTCTAGTATGAAGAGGGATGTAGCCAATTTTGTGGCTAGGTGTTGGAATGTCAGAGGGTCAAGGCCGAGCACCATCACCCAGTAGGCCTCCTTCAACCACATTTGATTCTTGAATGAAAATGGGATACGATATCTATAGATTTCATTATGGGACTACCAGTCACATATCGAAGACATGATGCTATCATGGTCATAGTGGATAAGTTAACCAAGGTAGCACATTTCTCTCCTATGCAGTCATCATATATAGCTACCTCAGTAGCCAGAGTCTTCATGAAAGATATAGTTAGATTACATGGTCTTCCTAGAAAGGTTATCTCTGATAGAGATCTAGTATTCACTTTAGAGTTTTGGACCTCCTTGTAGCATGCCTTAGGAACTCAACTAAATTTTAGTTCTGCATACCACCTAGAGACTGATGGTCAGATAGAGCGAGTTAATCAGGTTCTTGAGGACATGCTTAGGATGTATGTGATGGATAGACAAAGCCATTGGGAAGATTAGTTGTACCTAGTGGAGTTTACCTACAATAATGGCTATCACAGCTCCTTGTCATACCCCTCTAAGTTGGGATCGCTTAGAGGACAGAGTATTACTTGGCCTCAAGATGTTACAAGATATGGAGAAATAGGTTCAAAGGATTAGAGAACATCTTTTGATAGCTTAGGATAGGCAAAAGAAGTATGCTGATGCTCATAGGGTTGATAGATAGTTCTCTATTGGAGATAGGGTGTTTTTGAGAGTCTACCCACGTAAGAGCCCTATCCATTATGGAAAAGGTTCTAAGTTGGCACTAAGATTTGTAGGTCCATTTGAGATCCTTGAGAGGATAGGACTGGTTGCTTACTGAATCATCCTACTACCCAACCTTGCACATGTGCATGATGTGTTTCACGTATCCTTACTTAGATAGTATATTCCTGATTTGACCCATGTTTTGGATTGGAACACTTTACAGGTAGAGGATAGGCAGCTAGCTTTGGAGCTAGTACATATACTCTAACAACAGATTTTGATCCTTAGGGGTCACAACATAGAGTAGGTAAGGGTCCAATGGGACCCCAGTGATGATACCTCTACTACTTGGGAGGATGCTAGAAGACTCAGATCTGCATATCCGTACTTATTTGTAGGCTTCTAAGAATAAGCCTAATCCTAAGGGGAGAGGATGTAATGCCCACCCTAGCATCTTCCTATGTTAGACTGACAGGATAATTGCTTTGACACTTTGGATTTTATGATGGACTATGATTATTATTTAGTTAGCATTTTATGAGACATTTGAGCATATTTATTTGGTTACTGCAATTTATTTGGAAATATTAAATGAGTTATAATTTAATGATGAATGGCTAGAAATGAACTATCAGTAAAATGTTTTACATTGATTTGTGTTATGGTGTTTTATTATGATCTAACCCTACTGACCCTATTATGGTTTAAATGTTCACTGGTTGATGTGAGTGTAGGATGAGGGGCAGTCATAGTTACTCCCATGGGAGATCCACATGATGTCACAGTCTCCCTCCTTGTTTACCACTGCCTGTTTATATTTATATATATTTGTGTATGCATATTAGTTGGTGTTGCAGGATGAAGGTACTAGGCATCATCTCCACCTGGCTACATAGGTCTGAGCATGCCTTCAAAATCCTTCAACTATTGATGTGTGGAGATTTAACCAAGTTACTCCCGAGGTTACCCATGGACCTAGAATTCTATTTAGGAAGTGATCCTAGTTGGGAAGTGGAATGCAGTTTATGTTATGGACTTGATTTGATGTTGGTCTGAGTTTATGTTAAGAGTTAGAATTAATCTATTTTATACGTATAATAAATGATTATGTTATAATTGTTTGTATTTTATATAGGTATGTGTATATGTGGGTGCACACACATATATCCATGCTTATATAAATAATAATAATAATAATTGTATGTTTTCATTAATTGTGTAAATGGTATGTTATTTATAATAAGAAATAAAGTGAGTTAAATAAAGTATATTTAATAAACGTATTAAATAAAAAGTAAAAATGATAATAATAAAAGGAAAATGGCCTTTGTAGTAAAATTGGCTATCTAGGAGGGAGTTGAACTCGAGACCTCCTAGAAGTTAGGCCACTTGTTTTCCTATTGTGCTAGGTGTTTTTCTTGAAAGGTATTTGTCTATTATTCTTGTTATGCTTTCGTTTAAAAGATATTTTAATTAAATTTATTAAAAACCTTGATTAAGTCTTTACGAGAGATTATTTGGTTGTTCCTCCAACCAACTATGGAAGTTGGAGAAGTTTCTTCCCGTAACGCAACTCCTCCAACCACATAGTTGGGGGATAAATATTTGAAGAGGTTTGTGTGCGGGAGGATGGTAATTTTTTGAAGATTTGTTTTCTTTTAAGTGGTCTGTAATTGATTTCTCTGGAAATTTTTGGTGAAAAATTATGTGAGTTTGAGAGTTTTTGGATTGCTGGGAGTTGATTGCCAGAGGAAGATTTCCAGAAGGATATCTACTCAAGGATTGAAGCTTTGCAGAGATTATCTAATCAAGGGAAGATGATTCTCCGTAGGACCCAAGGTAGGGTCTAAACTGGGAGGAATCTCCATTCTTCACCTTTGTATGTGAATGTGTTTGTATATGATATGATAATAAAATTGTGTATGATCATATAGTTTTATTTATGGACATGTGGAAGGAAGAATTATCTTTTATTGAATTAAATAGGGAAGCTTAGTAAGAAATAGGAAGGGTCATGAAGGTGTAGGATTGAAATGCAGTCATTTCCTTACTTTTTTCCTCCTAAAGAATTCTATGTGAAATGGATGCTATTATTTGGGTTAATTTGGTCTATAGGATCCTTAATATTCTCCTATTTATCTTCCCTCTTTCCAGAATGCTCATGAGTGCTTCCAGAATTTAGAACTGTTATTTTAAACCTTATTGGTTCATGTCAGTTTGTGCACCATCTTTCTCTGTCCAGATCCAGAATAGATTTGTTAGATAGAAAGGATGGATTGATGAGCCATTTTTGAAGGGAAACTAGGAGATCTCAAATGGGTCATGCTCAGATTAGGCAACCATAGTCCCCATTAAGCCTAGTTTTACCCGCAAGTTAGAGTTGACAGTCATTTTCTATAGTTTTATGTTGGTTTAGTAGTAACTGAGCCAGGATGGTTTAGTATTAACCGAGCTAGGTTGGTTTAGTATTAACTGAGCTAGGTTGGTTAAGTGTTAACTAAGCTAGGTTGGTTTAGTGTTGACCAACGAGTCCAGTGTTAACCGACCACTGCAGTGTTAACCGAGCAGTCCAGTATTAACCGACTAGTGCAGTGTTCACCGACCAGTTCAGTATTAACTGACTAGTGCAGTATTAACTGACCAATCCAGTATGAACCGACCAAGGTAGTGTCAACCGAAAGAGCTAGTGTAAACTAAGGAAAATAGGATTTAGGCTTTATACAATTATAACATTTAAGTATAAGTAATTTCTTATACTTTAAGTTATACTTCTATAAAGTGTTTAGGTACCGTCTGAGATGATTGGGTTAGGTTTTATATTCATGGGAGTTAAGATACATTGAGATTTCTTAAAAATCTAGACTTAGCCAAATTTCAAGCACATGAGACTTTTTCCTAGATTTTTTGAAATAGGCTATGGAATGTTGTGTGAATGCATGTGGGAAGATTTATGTTGTGAATTTATATACATGGTTTGACTTTAAGCTTTTATTCATACTTGGCTTTTGATAGAGTCCATAATATAAGGTCATAACTTGTTCGATTGGCCTGAGTGCACCGTAGGGTTCCTTAGACCTATGAGATGGATCATTTTGAGATTACTTGTGGTTTTCAAGGCTTGTGTGTGTGTGGGGTAATGGGATAGGAACCTTAAGTGAGTGGCTCACCATAGGTGTTGGAACCCTAAAGTGGTTTCCAAATGTCTTTATAGGTGGGTTTGTAAAAGTGATAACCTTAAAAATTAACTTAGGAAGGGGGGATTCAAAAGATAATGAAAGAGAATATAATAATGGCCACACAGACCTGATTGGAGTACCAAGGCTAGGGATAACTACCAGGGTGGATCCCTATTCATAAAGGGGGGAACGAGGTTACATGGTTGCTAGGGTGGATCCCAATACACAGGTTGTGTGATGACACTCACTTAGGTGGTATCCTAGAACCTTGACCTCTATGTTATGGTATGATGATATTCTTTGTTCTATGTTCTTTTGAGTCTTGGATTTCTTTATCTTCTGAACCTTAGATTACTTAGGGCCTTGTGAGTATCTTGGTTCTATCTCCTAGCATGGGGGGTGGAACCTCATCAGTTCCACATGGTTGGGTGGCAAAAATCTTTCAAGGTCCTGTTCGTGGTTCGTGACTTGGATGCGTTCAAATTTATGTATCGATGCAGATATTTGTATTTTGTATTATGTATTTTTGAAAGGAAAGATGAAAAGATATGTTATAATGCCTTTGGGCCATTCATGTACCTATTATTATGAGATCTATTATCAGAAAGATGTAATTGAAAAGAAAAGCAATGTAATTGGGAGGGATAGTTCTAGGCTTGTTTCAAGGGTTGTTATTTGAAAGATTAAAGTTGTAAATGTATAATGTAATCTTGAATGATCTTTCCTATCTCTCCTATGTTGCAATGGAAGAAAATGTTTATTATGCTAAGGTTAAAATGAAATTTGCAATGAATAGCTATTCAATGTGTAGGAAGGAGAATTGAACTTAGTATACAAAGTATGGAATATGATTGTAAATGAAATGTTATTTTCTTACCCTATCTCTTAGTTCTTAAATGTGAAAGTAAAGAAAGGAAATGAAATTCAATTTGGATAAGTAATGTAAAGATGTAAGTGAATGAATTCATTAAGGGAAAATTAAGGAATGTAAATGTGTAGTTGTAATGATGTAATGTAATAAAAAAAAATTGTTAGTTGTAATTTTTGGTCATAAGATCTGATTCCTTATGGGTTCCCTGGCGGGGACATTTCACAAACAGTCTTTGCTCAAATATCAAAAATTCTTGTTCACCCTACATGACTGACATTCACTACGTGGCCCATAGAATGAATCTATCTTTAAGAATTGTGAGAAAGTATGCTCCAATAATAAATGTTGAATATTTAATCAAATAGATCTAGTCATACTTCTGTCAAAGTCCTAAACAAATTTCAACAATTTAGTTGTGGAATAACATATGGGAACAAGCTTCTTGAGGATAATGATACGAGATAGATCTCTTTGGATGGATCAACACATTGATTTTTTTAATAATATACATCCTTGATTGGACTAATGCACAAAAATTGTAACAAAGTAGAGTATCTGAAAGCTGTTAACCTACTTCGGAGGTTAAGTATAGAGACACTCTTAACTTTAGAAAATATTCTCCCCATGCTACAGGAAATGAGGAATATTATTAAAAAATCCCCAAAAAGAGCTAGATGTATATTTCTTAATATGCTAAGCTACATAAATTGACATGTGTGACCCTCAATAATCTATATCGATCTCAATGAACATTATCTCATGAAAAGTTTGCTAAGTGGCAAAAACTCATAGATTTGAATAATCATGATACTATTTTTTAGATTGATACAAATGGGGAGTTATGTACCAATATACATGGAGTTCAGATACCAATGCACTACATTGCCAGAGTCTAGGAACTAGGAAAGCACCTGATGAAACAAGTACCAAAAGTTACAAGGGAAGAGTTTAAAAAGATCATTAGACTTTGTAATTTCTTCTATGAAGGAAATCGCCTATCATCATTCCATAGAGATTATAACTAGATTCCCTAATGAGAAACTACTTGGAGCCATGTCTATTATGTCTCCTTAATATTGACATATGAACAGTTCAACTAATTATCATGATAAGCTAATGACATTGATAAACCAATTTTGTAAATATAAAGAATATAATGGACTAATTATAAATGAAATTTTAAATAAAATCATCTTAGAGAGAAATCAACCTATTTTTCAATCAGTATGAGGGAACAATATCGAATAATGGAGAACCCCCATGAAGAGGGATCAGTAACAAAGCTTTTGGAAAATTGAGGTCAGAGAAAAGTGTTGCGTGATTCAATATCAGAATATTTCAAGCTTTATGATTTATGTCAAAGCATGATATTGGGTTCAGTGGAGGATGAGAGAGTTTTCATTTCTTTTGGGTTCCTAAAATCAAATCTAAGAAATAAACTAGACAAGAATTTGGAAAATTTATTGAGGCTCTATACATCTAGGTATGATGTCAATAGTTTTCCTTATGATAGGGCATTAAAAATATGGAGGTCCAAATGTGAAAGAAGAGGGTTGGGAAACTCTTCAAACCAAAGTGGGATGACTGGAAATGCTAGAAAGAATGATAGTGAATCACTTACTTGTAGCATTGTGGTGTAGGAGCAACCTTCTAAGGGCTCCCACCATCTAATTTTGTTGTGTTGAAATTCTTCTTAAGTGAAGCTTGTAATTATAATAAGAGTTAAGCTCATTTTGTGTGTCTAGGCCTAGGCTAGTTCCTAGAGTTTAGTTGGTTTTGTCAGTTTGCTGGCACAGTGGCTCAGGGCATGTTGTCATCCTGAAATCACTACTAGTTTCATGAGGTCATAGTCTTACAATAAGGGTTTGGCAATTTTTAGCACAAGTGTGCTTTGTAACAGACCTAAGGTTGATCTTGAAAGTGAGTGTGAACAAAAGTGACATGAGCAAGAAAAGTTGCTCCCAAAGTTGCTAGAAAATTTTCTCAAATAAGGTCTAAACCTTATCTAAGTGGCTCCAAGCCCTAATAAAGCTCCAATCCCAAAGTTAGAGACTATAAATGACTTGAAAAACCCTAATTTAAGGTTGGCATTGATTTTGTATGGCTACTATACGGGATAACCAGTCTGAACCATGAATCTGTGTGACAGTCACTGTTATTTGACATGTTTGGAAACAAATAGAAGGAAGCTTCTGAATTCCATACATGGAGTATTGTTTATAGTGTTTTTTCTTTCATTTGTGTGAGTTTGGAGTAGTTCTTTCAAGTTTAGGTGTGTGTTCTGTTCATTTCTTTACATTTGCAAATTCTCTGCCAGTTTGGAGAGACATGTAGATGTAGGGATGTAACTTTTGTTTCCACCGTGGCCACACCATGGAAATTTGGAATCTAGAAGTATAGACCCTACTCTATTTAAATATGTCAGCAAGGCCCTAGAGTGTGTGTGCACCTATTTTTTTGACCAAGCCCTAGGTGAGCTAAGGCAATGCCTAGTTAGGAGTGGTCAACATTACAAGTTCTCTAGAAGATAGAGGAAGGAGATTCAAAGAAAGCCCTTTGGAGGGAGCCAAGGGACATGAGTGAAAACTATATGCTGAGGAGGAGAGAGCTTGATCAATCCATGAAGGGTGTTGAAGAGAGCCTAGAAGCTCTATGACTCTATGAGGCCCTAAAAGCCCTTAAAACCATTAAATTCAGTAGAGGCATTGTACAGTCAGCCGGTGACCTAAAACCTTAAAAATCCTTGAGGAAGGTGAAAATGAGTAGGGGTTTCTTAAGAAATCAAGCTTTGGTTCTATGAAAAGAAGGAGTCAAAAGCCCTACAAATCCAGAGGGAGGCCTAATTGGGCTCATTCTAGTAGCCCTAATTTACAAAGGAACCTTGCAATCGGGTATCAACCCAACCTCATAAACACCTTGGAGGTGCTTCAAATGTCTTAAAAACTCCCTAAAACTCATCAACTTCTCTATCAACACTTGGGAAGGTGTTTGAACCCTAAAAGACCCTTATAAGCCTATGTAAGGGATAGTGCTAGGAAGAAGTGTTTGGAAAGGTGCAAGATAATACAGCTACACTTGGTGGTCAAGTTAGGCTAGGTTAGAGGATCCTTGATAAGAAGGGAATCCTATAGACCATAGTAGGTGTTAGGAGCACACCAAGATCCTAGTTGAGGATCAGAGGCATAGACTAGCTAGTCTATCCTAACCTCCCCCTCAAATTGGTATCAAAGCCTCTTAAGGCTTGGGAAGTGGATAGTGGATGTTTCAACCTATAGAAGAGTCAGTTGGATCATCACACAAGTAGAAAATGGTGACTAATGCAAAGCTTGCTAAGAAGGTGGAAGATCAGGAGGAAGTTAATAGACTCCTACAAGAAAGATTGATGCAAATGGAACAACTCTTGGATGATGTCCAAGAAAAGGTAGATAAGGTGAAAGATAGGATGGAGGAGTAGGATGCCAAAGAGAAAGAGAAGACCATTGATGATGATGTGCCTACACCTGATCCTCCAACCCAAGATGAGCAATTCCTTAAAGCTTTGAAGGCTATCACTGGCAAGGCACTTCAAGGTGTCCCATTACTTACCAGTAGGATGGATACAGAGCTTGTGATGCAATGGATTGAAGGCATGGAGAATCACTTTGAATGTGAAGATATCTCAGAGGCATAGAAGTTCAAAGTGGCCAAGTCTAGGTTGATGGGTCAAGCTTTAACCTGGTGGAACTACTTGCAAGATGAAAGAGAGAAAGAGGGAAAGAACCCAATCTCCAATTGGAAAGCAATGGTCAATAAAGTGAGGGAAGCATACCTACTTGTAGATTATGAAATCTAGCAGCATAGGAGGAGATTGAACCTCAAATAGAAGGAGATGGATGTAGCCACCTACACTGAAGAGTTTCACAAATTGAGCTTAAGATCCAAGATCAAAGAAGAGGAAAGTATCAAAGTGGCAAGGTACCTAAGTGGTTTGAAATGGAGCATAACAGAGGAGATGAGTTTTTTCACTCCCACCACAGTGCTTGGATGTCAGCATATGGCACAAAAGCTTGAAGATAAACAAAGAAGGAAGCAAGAACCCAATTCAAAGAACAGGGGAAGAGGTAGAGACTCTAGAGAGGGCCAAGGAGGAGGTTCTAGTGGAAGAGGTGGTGACTCAAGAAGCCAAGGGGAGAGCAGAATTTTGGAAAAAAGTTCAAAAATTAGTAGAAGAGGATCTTTTGGTAGAGGAAGAGGTTCGCAAGGAAATAGAGGAAGAGGTGTAGGAAGAAGTAGCTCCTACTTTTCCACAATGAAATGTTATTAATGTGGACAGCTTGGGCACCCTACTTATAGGTGTCCTAACAAGCCATCAAACTCAAGCAATGAAAAGAGTGTAGCCTATACCCAAGAAGATAGCAGCAGCTCATGTACCAATGAGGTCAGCAAACTAGAACAAAAAATGGGTGAAAACTTAATGTTTAGAAGATTACTCATAAGGAAACCTAATCAAGGTGAACCCAAGCAGAGGAGAGCTCTTTTTAGAGTCAGATGCAAGATACAAGGAAAAGTTTGCAAGGTTATAGTGGATTCAGGGTCCACTAATAACATCATAGAAGAGGAAGTAGAAAAGAAGCTCAAACTTACAAAGGTTCCCCATGCAAACCCCTATAAGGTGACTTGGTTGAATCAAGAGCAGAGTGTGCTAGTAAATGAGAAGACATGGGTGGAGTTTTCAATTGGAGGCTATAAGGGAAAAATGCTTTTTGATGTCTTGCCCATGGATGCATGCCATCTCTTATTGGGAAGACCCTAGCAATTTGATAGGAAGGTGATCTATGATGGAGAGGAGAACTCCATTTCTTTCAAGAAAGATGGAAGAACATTCAAGATTCAGTCCATAATAGAGCATGAAGAAGATACTTTTAAGACACCTAGTGTGTTTCTTAGTAGTGGTAAGGAGTTCCTACATGCACTACATGATGAGGAGACAATAGAATGTGCTATCATGGTGAAACCAAAGGAGGATGGCAAGAATTTGTAGGCAGAAACATGATTGGAAGTGCAAAAAATGTTAGAAGAATTTAAAGACATTGTGAGTGATGGAACCCCTGCAACACTACCTCCAATAAGGCCCATAAGTCATCAAATAGAATTTTTACTCAGTGCATCTCTGCATAACAAAGAAGCCTACAAGCTTACCCCTAATCAAAATAAGGAAGTGGCAAGACATGTGCAAGAATTAATGGATCAAGGGCTGATTAAGAAGAGCATTAGTCCATGTGTAGTCCCAGTGGTCTTGGCATCCAAGAAAGGAGGAAAATGGAGACTTTGCAAAAATTCAAGGGCTATCAATAGGATCACTATCAGGTATAGGTTCCCAATTCCAAGAATAGAAGATTTGATGGATTTCTTAGGAGGTGCTATGTATTTCATTAAGTTGGATCTAAAAGGTGGTTATCACCAAATTAGAATTAAGGAGGGTGATGAGTGGAAGATTGCTTTTAAAACCATAGATGGATTGTATGAATGGCTTGTGATGCCATTTGGACTTACAAATGCCCCAAGCACCTTCATGAGGTTGATGAATGAGGTCTTGAAGGACTTCACAGGTAGATTTGTCATGGTGTATCTAGATGATATACTCATCTATAGCAAAACCAAAGCAGAACATCTTGAGCATTTGAGGTTGGTTATGAAGAAGCTACATGAAGAGCAATTAGCTATCAACCTAGAAAAGTGTTAGTTCATGCAGAAAGAGTTGGTTTACTTAGGATTTGTGGTGTCCAAGGGTACTCTAAAAATGGACCCAAGCAAGGTGGAGGCAATCTTGAATTGGCATGCCCCTAAAACAGGGATTGAAGTTAGAAGTTTTCATGGGTTAGCCCAATTTTATAGAAAGTTTGTAAGAAATTTTAGTGGGATTTGTGCACCAGTGCTAGACACCATCAAGGGAGGACTTAAAACCAAGTTCAAGTGGATTGAGGCAGCTGAGAAAGCATTTCAAACATTGAAGCAAGAGGTAGCTACCAAACCTATCTTACTCTTACCTACTTTTGATAAGTTGTTCACAATAGAATGTGATGCAAGTGGTATAGTAGTAGGAGGTGTATTGAGTCAGGAAGGAAGGCCTATGGAATTCTTTAGTGAGAAACTCAATGGGGCAAAGAAAAAGTATTCAAGTTATGACTTAGAATTGTATGCATTAGTACAATCCCTCAAGAAGTGGAGGCATTACCTCTTGCCAAAAGAATTTGTTGTATTTACTGATAATCAGGCCTTGAGCTATATAAATAATCAAGAAAAGCTCAGCAATAGGTATTTGAAGTGGATGGAGTATCTCCAATCCTTTACCTTCACAATCAAACACAAGAAGGGGCAGCTCAACAAGGTAGTAGATGCCTTGAGTAGAAAGCTTTTGACTGTCCAAGAAGTACAGCTGCAAAGCATTGGAATAGCAGGTTTCAAAGACTTATATGAGGAGGATGAAGACTTCTCACAAGCCTAAAAGGTGTGCCAAGAGTTTGAGAACCATTTCCATGGTGAGTTTGTAGATTATACCCTTGAAAATGGATTGTTGTTCAAAGGCAATCAGCTATGTGTACCTAGAGGATCCATGAGGGAAAATCTGATTCAAGAGAAACATAATGGCAGCCTAAGTGGACATTTTGGCATAAATAAGACATTGGAGTTGGTGCAAAGATACTATTTTTGGCCTAAGCTAGCAAGGGATGTGAGAAGATATGTAGAGCAATGTCGAGTATGTCAAAGAGCTAAAGGAGGTTCAAGTAATGTAGGACTCTATCAACCTTTGCCAATACCAAATAGGCCTTGGGAGTGTGTGAGCATGGACTTTGTGGTTGGACTCCCTAAAACCAAATCAGGTATGGATAGCATCTATGTTGTAGTAGACAGGTTCTCTAAAATGAGTCATTTCATTCCATGTAGAGCTATTAATGATGCAAGCTACGTAGCACACCTATTTTTCAAAGAGATAGTTAGGATTCATGGACTCCCTCTGAGTATTGTGTCTGATAGAGATAGAAAGTTCATGGGTCATTTTTGGCAAACCTTATGGAAAAGGTTGGGCACTAATCTCTCTTTCAGTTCAGCATACCATCCTCAAACTGATGGTCAAACTGAAGTCATAAACAGTGTGCTTGGCAACTTGCTAAGGTGTTTGACAAAGGAGTATAGGCAGACTTGGGATCTTGTTATATCTTAGGCTGAATATGCTTACAATGATAGTGTAAATAGGACCATAGGAAGAAGTCCTTTTGAGATTGTCTATGGAAGACACCCTAGAGGAGTGTGTGAGTTGAGGGATTTAGGTTCTATGGAGTTGAAGAGTGGACAAGTTGAAGATTTTACTCAAACCATCAAAGAGGTTCAAGAGAAAGTGAAGAAGACCATTATGGAATCCACTCATAAACTCAAAGCTAAAATGGATGAAAAGAAGAATGAAGTATAGTTTCAGATTGGGGACTATGTCATGGTCCATCTTAACAAATCAAGGATGTAGAAGGGCATGCCCACCAAGCTACAAATGAGGAGAGTAGGCCCATGTCAAATTTTATCCAAGTATGGAGAGAATGCCTATAAGGTGGACTTTCCATCAGACTTAGCCATTTCACTGGTATTTAATGTTGCAGATGTGGTCATGTTCAAAGGAGACATCAAATAGCAAGGTATGGATCCACCAAAGGTGCTACAAGACATAGACCCCAATGCAATGCCCAAGAAGAAGCCAGCCAAAGTAGAGAAGATATTAGAGTCTAGAGTGAAGAAGACTACCAAACATCATGTTTACATGGAGAATTTGATCAAATGGATGGATCAGCTTGAATCTAAAGCCACCTAGATTAAGGAAGGACAGTTCAAGAAGTTTGGTGTTGACCTAGCTCTTCTTGACCCCAAAGTGCGTTAGTTTGTGCTAAGGGGGAGTATGGTGCAAGAGCACCCTTCTAAGGGCTCCCACCATCTAATTTTTTTGTGTTGAACTTCTTCTTAAGTGAAGCTTGTAATTATAATAAGAGTTAAGCTCATTTTTTGTGTCTAGGCCTAGGCTAGGTCCTAGAGTTTAGTTGGTTTTGTCAGTCTGCTGGCACAGTGGCTCAGGGCCTGTTCTCATCCTGAAATCACTACTAGTTTCATGAGGTCATAGTCTTACAATAAGGGTTTCACAATTTTTAGCACAAGTCTGCTTTGTAACAGACCTAATGTTGATCTTGAAAGTGAGTGTGAACAAAAATGGCATGAGCAAGAAAGGTTGCTCCAAAAGTTGCTTAGCAACTTTTCTCAAATAAGGTCTAAACCTTATCTAAGTGGCTCCAAGCCCTAATCAAGCTCCAATCCTAAAGTTAAAGACTATAAATGACTTAAAAAACCCTAATTCTAGGTTGGCATTGATTTTGTATAGCTACTATATGGGATAACCAATTTGAACCATGAATCTATGTGACAGTCACTATTATTTGACATGTTTGGAAACAAATAGAAGGAAGATTGTGAATTATATGCATGGAGTATTGTTTATAGTTTTTTTTCTTTCATTTTTGTGAGTTTGAAGTAGTTCTTTCAAGTTTAGGTGTGTGTTTTGTTCATTTCTTTACATTTGCCAGTTCTCTACCAGTTTGGAGAGACATGTAGTTGTAGGGCTATAACTTTTGTTTCCACCATGGCCACACCATGGAACGTTGGAATCTACAAGTACAAACCCTACTCTATATACATATGTCAGCAGGGCCCTGTAGTGTGTGTGCACCTATTTGTTTGACCAAGCCCTACGTGAGCTAAGGCAATGCTCGGTTAGGAGTGGTCAGCATTACAAGTGCTCTAGAAGACAGAGGAAGGAGTTTCAAAGAAAGATCTTTGGAGGGTTCCAAGGGACATGAGTGAACACTATATTTTGAGGAGGAGAGAGCTCAATCAATCCATGAAGGGTGTTGAAGAGAGCCTAGAAGCTCTGTGACTCTATGAGGCCCTAAAAGCCCTTAAAACCCTCAAATCTCATAGAGGCATTGTACAGTCAGATGGTGACCTAAAACCTTAAAAATCCTTGAGGGAGGTGCAAATGGGTAGGGGTTTCTTAAGAAATCAATCTTTGGTTCTGTGAAAAGGAGTCAAAATCCCTACAAATCTGGAGGGAGGCCTAATTGGGCTCATTCTAGTAGCCCTAATTTACAAAGGAACCCTACAATCAGTTATCAACCCAACCTCATAAACACCTTGGAGGTGCTTCAAATGTCTTAAAAACTCCCTGAAACTCATCAACTTCTCTGTCAGAGCTTGGGAAGGTGTTTGAACCCTAAAAGACCCTTATAAGCCTATGTAAGGGATGGTGCTAGGAAGAAGTGTTTGGAAAGGTGCAAGATGATACAGCTACACTTGGTGGTTAGGTAAGGCTACGTCAGGGGATCCTTGATAAGAAGGGAATCCTATAGACCATAGTAGGTGTTAGGAGAACACCAAGATCCTAGTTGAGGATCAGAGGCATAGACTAGCTAGTCTATCCTAACCTCCCCATCACATTGAGATGTAGTTAAGTGAAGGTATGCTGACTCAAAATGAAGAAAACACAAACACAAGTTAAGGAAACTTTGAATTTGAAGATGAGGATGGAGATGATGAGATTATTTGGAAACTTTAAGATATCTAGTACTAGAAGTTCCTTGGTATTTATTAAATTTATTACTGTATTGCATCATCCATATTACAAAATCTTGAATATGGTTGATAACTTGATGATATTTTATGTTTTTGTTAATGGAATTCAATATTGATTTACAATTGCATTTCTTAACTTTCTTTTTTAAGATAGAAAATAGCATAATAAAAGAGCATACATGTAATTGGAAAACAAGAAAATAAGAAAAAGCATAATGTGTTTATTGATAGAGTTTAATGTTTATTTATCTACATGGTGAAATTTTAATTAATTCATTAATAAAGCCATATGATAAAATTCATCCAATGCACAACTCTTTTTGCTTCTATATACAAAATTCAATACAAAATTTCAAAACCCTTTGCAAATGACCTAGAATTCTTTTTTATAGAAACAAAGGAGCAATGCAAACTTCAGTTTGATTTGCAACATGTCAAGACTTAACGTCAAATCAATTACCAAGGAACTAAATCTATTGGCCCATAAAAATCCAGTCACCTCATCACTTGTCTTTCTACATGAAACTTAGTACAAATTTATAGGACTAAAGGTGTCTGTGACCATCATAAGCCATATTAGCAATTTAGAAATTGCTACATTTTCCTGTTCAAAAAAAAAAGTTCAAACTTAAAACTTAATTCAAGACATGAAAAATTAAATATAGAGAATATAAGATGACCTAGAAATCACAAATAGAGAAAGACATAAAACCTAAAAGAATTTGGGAATGCAAATTTACAAGCCTAAAGGTGTGCATCATAGGTTGGATTAGTAACCGTTGTGTTTTTCCTATTCATAAAATAAAGTTATTTCAAACGATGAAAAATTCCAAATAGATAAAAGTAGAAAACCTTTAAATTAAGGGAAAAGAAAAGTATAAAACTATGCAATACATACTATGACTTATGAATTCATTGTGCCAATTTTTGTAGGGTTCTCCACTCTGCATCTCATGGAAGTCTAATTTTTTTAATGTATAGTAAGTCACCCACAACAAGTCATTAGCAATCCATATTTGGAAGAGGGACTTGACACCGCTATTTTAATAATATTGCATTTAAGATTGTCAATGGTTTCATGAAATATAGAAAGCTTGCCTCACTTGTGTCCTTTAGAAGAAATTCTAAATTAGAATTCATTTTGTCCTCCATTCTTTTTTTGAAATCATCCTTTCCAATGATTTTATTTGTTTATCAATTTGATTTCCTTATCTTGTAGCTTCATCACCTTTGTTCCAGTGTTATCCAAAATTTCCTCTCCTTGTAGTTTCTGAAAAAAAAAAATTATGATAGACGATGCTTACTTAGACAACAATGTAGTTGTTAATTCTCTTGGATGCCAAATAGTTGTCATTGGTATTGTAGAATACTTTCAAAATCTAGTTTGCAATAGTATCTTTTGAAAAAACATTTTTTTTCTTTTCAATGTGTTCATTGAGTTTCCAAAAATGAACTCTTATACTTTTATTCAATTCAAACCACTAACACAACATGTCATTCCTCTACATTATTTTCCCCCAAATTTTTTGTTTTATATACTTCATTGTATTTTTCATATTGTTGTTCAATTTGTCTTAGGAAGTTTTAATTGTATTGTTTTCCCTCTATAGCTCTTCTGCCAATTTTCACCATTTTTTATTTCTTCCTTTGCTTTTTCTTCCCATTATTTTTCTTTTTCCCTCTGATGCTCTAGTTGGTTTTGTAATATTTTTGTGTGGCAAGAATAGTCTCCATAATTCTGTATAATTGTGTTGTAGTGTCTCTTTCATTGTCAAATTTTGTAATTTTTCATCCAATATTTCCTTTAGTTCATTCATTTTTTCCTCCACCTGATCCTGCTTTGTAATGGTTGATGTAGAGGCAAAATGTAGTAGCCATGGATCTCATTAAACTATTAAAATTTTCCTTCAAGGACTTGATACTCTAATACTAATTGTTAGAAAGAAATTTCCACCAACACAACTGAGATGGGGGGGGGATGAATGTTAGATGAGAGAGGGGGGGGGGGTTGAATCAGTTAAGTCCAGTTATCCCAAAGTCCCAAATACTCCCAAATGTATAAAACAAATATTTCAATAATAATAAAAACTCAGTAAAACATGTCTATGCCTATCTATTCATTAATCAAATACCATTAAATTAACTAGTGTGTGTGTGTGTATACCAATCAAACCAATAATTTTAGTGTAAATTTAAATAACATATCATCACATCCATACACATATAACACTTAATTTTTAACGTGGAAACCCTGCTAGGGGAAAAACCACCTGCAACCGATACATGAAATAATTTCACTCTTCTAAAGTGAGCTCGGTTAAGACCCAACCCTATTAAAGGTTACAAAATACACTGTAAGGTGTGACCTTGTTAGAGTATTTATCACTAACAATTCTCAATGACCATACATTTGTTCGAAACTGCAATTGAAACAATTATTGTATTGTCATTGATGTCAAACCTTAATTGGTAAGACTATTGCTACTTAGGAAAGTACTATATCTATTTCAGTGTTGCTAAGGGGATAGGAAAGGTTGGTAACAATAGCACCTAAGGGAAAGGTTGACTTATCTTGATATTACAAAGTGTACTTGACTATGTTGCACAATGATGAGATAATGTATTATTTATCTTAGTAAGACTGAAGACTAAACTGGTAGGCTTAACCGAGCAAAGAATGGAAAAATTATGTTTAAGCTGAGTAATGTTAGTGTCGACCGAGTTAGTATATGCCAAGCTAAATTCTAGTGTCAACCGAGCATCATTAAATTGTCGAGGAAGATAGTGTAAGCTGAGTAAACAGTTTTAGTAATGACTGAGCTTTCTACATGAAGACCGAGTTGACAATCACAGTATTGACCAAGTATCAGCAATTTTATATTTGAAGATAATTTAATTTTGGAGCCGACATTGTTGAATTCTTGGATTATATAAAATGTTTTGACTTTATTTATTGATTTTTTGAAAGAATTAAATGCACCGTAAAATGTTTTATTGTAAATCTTTAAGAGATTTGAGATGATTCTAGAAAAGGAGCCGAAGAACATGAAGCGGGTAGATTCAATGAATCTGATCTAACCCTAAGATTTATGAATGAGATTAAGCGGCAAAAGATGAGTTAACCTAATTGAGGAAAATATCAAGGAACCTGAGCATTTGGATATGTATGTACATGGGTGAACAGAGAATGCTACAAGAGTAAAGTTTTATTGACTGAATAAGAAGAAAAGGTTGAAGGAGAATTGTGGTGATTGCTTGAAGAAAAGTTCTGAGCAGATTAGAGATGGAGATGGAAAAGTTTCAAATTCAATAAACCATCATTAATGTACGGCATCAAATATGATAGTTGCAAAGTGAGTGTATATTTTTCAGATAATATTGATGCTACTTTCTAACCATTGTAACAGTCAAAATCCTTTTAACATAGGTTGACCTAACATTCATATGTTAAATCCTTTGAACAAGGTTGCATTCTAATGGAGTGTATGTAAGTCCTATGACTAGGCTCACTTTTGACAAGGTGATTGAAATCCTTTAACCGCGTCACACTTGACAGTGTGTATTGTAACCTTTGACAGGTTTGGATTTTTACCAAGCTCACTTCAGAAGAGTAAAAATAATAGTAGCATGTTACAAAGCGGTTTTTCCCAAATTAGGTTTCCACTATAAATCCTGGTGTTAATACTTGTGTGAATGTTTTGGTTTGAACATTTCTATGTTTTGCAAGTTATGCTACAGCAAGGTAGTGGACTGCATTGTTAGATGTTTCTATTATTGAATCAGTGATGACCAAGTTTGTTTTGGTTTTGGATCTAATTTAAGGATAAGTTTTTGAGATTTTTTTATACATCAGGACCTGAGAACAAATAATTCACCCCCCTCTCTATTGTTCTAAATCATAGTAACAATTGGTATCAAAGCTTTGTTGCTTATTATTAGTGTTGACAGAAATCAAGTTTAAAGGGGCTTGAAGCAAATGATCAGGATGTATAAGAAGGAGGTACCAAAGCTGAACAAGGAAAACTTCCTTGCATCGAAAAGTTTGATGAAGTTGCATCTAGCTGGTATTGGTGACTCTACAAAGTACTACATTGAGAACAGCTATGTCTCACCTATTGCACCTTTGATTACCGAAGAAATGAGAGCTAAGCAAGAACATAATTAGGTAATGCTAGAAATTGCATTTTCCCTAAGCTATCCATAAGTTGAGGACATTAAGGACTACACAACTATGAAGGATATGTTGGACACTCTTGCAAGGATCTATGGTGGTGACTTGAATGTGCTGAAAGCAACAGTCGAGAGTCTTAGAGGTAAGTTTGATGAAATGAGAATGCAAGAAGGTGAAAACATTGCACAATATTGTGGTAGAATGAAATAAGTTGTGAATGCTATTAGAGGAGAAAATGGGGCCATTGATGATGAAACTATAATTGGTAAAGTACTAAGAACCCTACATGCTATATATGCTATTAAGATCTCAGCTATTCAGGAAACTAGATGTAACTATGCTAATGCGCTTACTTTGGAAAGTTTGGTTGGTAAGCTGACTGCTTTTGAACTCTCTAACTATGATAATTTCATTGTTCGAAGTATTGGAAATGTTGAATCTTCTTTCAAGTGACAACTATTTTTGAACAAGACAAAGAAAGAAAAAGAAAGATGCATCAGTGAAGGTGAAAGTGAAAGTGATAGTGAAAGTGATAGTGACACTTCTGATGAAGACCTAGAAGATCTAGAAGCTCTTATGGCTAGAAATCTGAGAAGGGGAAAATGAAAGTATAAAGGTAAACTCCCTATTATATGTTTTGCATGTAATAAAGTTGGTATGAATATAGCTGCTAGATGTCCTGACATGAAGGATAAAGATGATGAAAGGTATAGCAAACAGAAAGACAGAAGCTACCGATGGAATAAAGACTACAAGGGAAAAGGTAAGAAATCTTGTTACATTGCTGAAAAAGAAACTGACACTGATAGTGATGAGTTTGAAATTGAGGTAGTCTGTGTGGCAATGAAAGATGAATCTGATTAGGATGAGAAAACTGCATTGATATCCTATGCGAACAAGAATGATAAATGGATTATTGACAGTGGTTGTTCACATCACATGACTGGTGAAAAAAATAAGTTTGAGACCTTACATCATTACAGAGGTAAAAGTGTAAAATTTGGTAATGATGCACCATGTCCTGTTAGAGGAAAAGGTTTGATTAAACTGACTGATAAGATATCTTGTGAAAATGCATATTGGGTTGAAGGTCTTAATTATAATTTTTTAAGTGTTGCCCAGCTTACCAAAACTGGTTACCGAGTGGAATTTCATCACAAGCAAGCTAAAATATTTGATGCTACTGGAGAACTGATTGGAAGTGGTGATCAGACAAGAGGTAATTTGTTCTATCTTGACCTATCTGAAGAAACATGTTTAATTGTAGAACTTGATGATATTTGGTTATGGCATAAAAGGTTGTGTCATGTTAACTTTGATAATCTGGTAGAGATAAGTAAGACAAAAAAGGTAAGAGGTCTACCTAGATTGAAGAAACTTGAGAATGTAATGTGCAAGGAATGCCAATTAGGAAAAATGACAAAGTCAAGTTTCAAGAGAAAATCCTTTACTTCTGAAAACATTTTAGATTTGGTTCATACTGGCCTTTGTGGACCTACGGGTGTACAAAGTTACTATGGTACTAGATACTTTATCTTATTTGTTGATGATCATACTAGGATGATGCATGTGATGTTTCTAAAAGAAAAATCTAAAGCTTTTCAATTCTTTAAGTGTTATTTGGCTAAAGTTGAGAAGGAGATAGGTAGGAACTTGAAATGCTTTAGATCTGACTGAGGTGGAGAATTTAATCTATTTTACAATGATAGAGGAATTAAAAGATAGATGTCTGCACCTAGAACACCTCCACAGAATGGTATAGCAAAAAGGAGAAATAGATCTATCTTGGATTGTGCAAGGACATTGATGATTGAAAAGAATGTGGCATAGAAATATTGGAAAGAAGCTGCAAGCACTGCTGTCTACACTCTTAACTGGGCATAGATCAAGAAAGGTACAAATCTGACACCCTATGAATTATGGCATGGGCATGCATCAAGTGTTAAATACTTTAGAATCTTTGGAAGTAAGTGCTATATATTAAAAGACACTAGGAATGGAAAGTTTGATGCTAAGAGTGATGAAGGCATATTCCTAGGGTACTCCACAAAAAGTAAAGCTTATAAGTGTTTGAATTCTAACACTAACAAAATTGTGGAAAGTGTGAATGTCAAAATTGATGAGTATGCAAAAAGAAATGAAGCTGACAATAAACGAGAACTAGAAGATTATAGATCTTTTGTGTACATTGAGGAAGAAGAAGAGGCAAGTAATAGACTTGCACCTGATGCCGAGTCTCAAGTAAGCAATTCCAAGTGATAGATAGACGTTGTCGAGTATCAGGAAAATAGTGTCAAGAGAGAACAAGAACATGTCGAGCTACAAGAAAATGCTGCACAATATTAGGAAGAACTTGCTGAGCATTCTAAAGTTGAATCTAACAATCTTGTTGAGGAACATGATGAAATAGAGGAGAGAACAGCTGAACCTATTTTGGAAAAATATGTAAGAAGACATCACAAGCTTGAACAAATAATTGGAGACAAGGATACTGGAATTCATACCAGAAGTAAGGCTAAGGATCCAACATGCCTACTGTCTGAATTTGAACCCATGTCAACTAGAGAGGCATTGGAGAATGAAGACTGGATACAAGTAATGAATGAAGAGATTGACCAGATTGAGAAGAATGATACTTGGACTCTGGTGCCGAGACCTAAAAATAAAAATGTTATAGGAACAAAGTGGGTATTTTGGAATAAGATGAATGAAAATGGTGAAATCACTAGGAACAAATCTAGGCTAGTATGCAAAGGCTACACACAAGAAGAAACAATAGATTATGGGGAGACATTTGCCCCTGTAGCTAGATTGGAAGGAGTAAGAACTCTGCTTGCATATGCTGCTTATAAAGATTTCAAGGTATATCAAATGGATGTCAAGTCTGCATTTTTGAATGGTATACTAGAAGAAAAAGCTTACATAGAACAACCAAAAGGTTTTATTGATCCAAACAAAAGACACATGGTGTGAAAATTGAACAAAGCATTATATGGATTGAAGCAAGCTCCCAAAGCATGGTATGAGAGGTTGCAAAACTACTTGATACAGATTGGATTTTCAAGAACAAATGACACAAGCAATCTGTACATGAAAGATGAAGAAGGTAAAGGTATCCTATTGGCAAAAAATTTTGTGGATGACATTATTTTTGGTGGACATGATTCATTATGTAAAATTTTTTCAAATGAAATTCAAATTGAATTTGAAATGAGTATGTTTGGTGAGATCAAATTCTTTGTTGGTTTACAAGTATATCAAAGGAAGAATGGAATTTTCATTACACAGTCTAAGTATGTGAATGAAATACTAAATTTTTTTGGGATGGAAGATGCTAAACCAGTGGGAACTCCTATGGTTACTGGACAAAAGTTATCTAAGAATGATGATGCTATAGAAGTGAATCAGACTCTGTACAAATCCATGATTGGAAAATTACAATATGTTGTACATAGTGGACTAGATATTGCATTAGCTATTGGGATTGTGGCAAGATTCTCTGCAAATCCTAAGGAAACACATACGATGGCCATGAAAAGAATTATGAGATACTTGAAAGGAACTATTGACTATGGTCTATATTATAAGAAGGATGACAAATTTAAACTCAGAGTTTATACAGATTCTGATTGGGCAGGAAATGTAGATGACAGAAAGAGTACTAGTGGTGGATCTTTCTTTCTTGGACAAATATTAGTCTCCTGGACAAGAAAGAAACAAAATTGCATTTCCAAATCTACTGCTGAGGCTGATTATGTTGTTTCTGCAGTAAACTATTCAAACTTGGTATGGATAAAACAATTGTTGATAGGCATGAAAGAAGAAATCACTGAACCTGTTGTTATTTTCTATGAGAACACAAGTGCTATCAATATTTCTAAGCATCCATTGATGCACACAAAGACCAAGCACATTCCAATCAAGTATCACTACTTGAGAAAATTAGTACAAGACAAAGAAGTCCAAATGGAATATGTGAATACAAAAGAATAATTAGCAGACATATTCACTGAAGCTTTACCCAGAGAAGCTCATGAGTATTTGAGAAGTCAATTAGGGGTTCTTCCCCTAACTGAGGCTTCCTAGACAAGCTAGGAGCACTACATCAAATATGCTACAACAAAATATTTGACAAATTGATGTAGAAGATTGTCACACTTTAGGGCTAGCCTAGAGTTGTGAAAAGAAGCAAAGACAAGGAATCAAACATAAGCAAGATGACAGAGGGAGAAACACTGAGCTGCAAAAATATTATCTACATCTGCTGGATGTATGTTTTAGTTTCTGCTTTGGCATTTTTGTCAAAGAGGTAGATGAATTGATATGATAACAAATGATACTAAAAGATCTGAGGGAGATGAACTGATGAAATTGAGATAAGAATAATGAACTAAAATGAAGGATCGGGATAGAGGGAGATCTAAATACTTCTGACAGTCACAGAAGTGAGGCTTATAGGATTTTGAATCAGAATGAAGCTAAGGATATTATAAGTAATTCTCTCATGGACATATAAGTTTTTTGGATTGGTTGGTAATCCATGTGTTATTCAGGTGATATCATATGGTGTTGCCATCAATGCGAAAGAGGGAGACTGGTGGAAATTGCAATTGAAAAAATTGTTGTATTGTCATTGATGTCAAACCTTAACTGGTAAGATTGTTGCTTCTTAGGAAAGTACTATATCTATTTGAGTGTTGCTAAGGGGATAGGAAAGGTTGGTAACAATAGCACCTAGGAGAAAGGTTGAGTTATCTTGATATTACAAAGTGTACTTGACTATGTTGCACAATGATGAGATAATGTATTGTTTATTTTAGTAAGACTAAAGACTAAACTGGTAGGCTTAACCGAGCAAAGAATGGAAAAATCATGCTTAAGCTGCGTAATGCTAGGGTTTACCGAGTTAGTATATGTCGAGCTAATTTCTAGTGTCGACTGAGCATCAATAAATTGCCAAGGAAGACAATGTAAGCCGAGTAAACAATTTTAGTAATGAACGAGCTTTCTACACGAAGACCGAGTTGACAATCACAGTATTGACCGAGCATCAACAATTTTATATTTGAAGAGAAATTAATTTTGGAGCCGACATTATTGAATTCTTGGATTATGTAAAATGTGTTGAATTTATTTATTGATTGTTTGGAAGCATTAAATGCACCGTAAAATGTTTTATTGTAAATCTTTAAGAGATTTGAGATGATTCTAGAAAAGGAACTGAAGAACATGAAGTGGGTAGATTCAATGAATCTGACCTAACCCTAAGATCTATGAATAAGATTAAGCAGCAAAAGATGAATTAACCTAATTGAGGAAAATATAAGGGAACCTGAGCATTTGGATATGTATGTACATGGGTGAACAGAGAATGCTAGAAGAGTAAAGTTTTATTGACTGAATAAGAAGAAAAGGCTAAAGGAGATTTGTGGTGATTTCTTGAAGAAAAGTTCTGAGTAGATCAGAGATGGAGATGGCAAAGTTTCAAATTCAGTAAACTAGCATTAGTGTATAGAATTAGATATGATATTTGCAAAGTGAGTTGTATATTTTTTAGATAATATTGCTGCTACTTTCTAACCATTGTAACAGTCAAAATCCTTTTAACAGAGGTTGACCTAATAGTCATATGTTAAATCCTTTGAACAAGGTTGCATTCTAATGGAGTGTATGTAAGTCCTATGACTAGGCTCACTTTTAACAGGGTGATTAAAATCCTTTAACCGAGTCACACTTGACAGTGTGTATTGTAACCTTTGACAGGGTTGGATTTTTACCAAGCGCACTTCAAAAGAGTGAAAATAATAGTAGCATTTTATAAAGTGGTTTTTCCCAAATTAGGTTTCCACTATAAATCCTGGTGTTAATACTTGTGTGAATGTTTTGGTTTGAACATTTCTATGTTTTGCAAGTTAAGCTACAACAAGGTAGTGGACTACATTGTTAGATGTTTCTATTATCTAATCAGTGATGACCAAGTTTGTTTTGGTTTTGGATCTAATTTAAGGATAAGTTTTTGAGATTGTTTTATACATCAGGAACTAAGAACAACTATGTCTCACCTGTCGCACCTTTGATTGCCGAATAAATGAGAGCTAAGCAAGAGCATAATCAGGCAATGCTGGAAATTGCATCTGCCCTAAGCTATCCATAATTTGAGGACATTAAGGACTGTAGAACTATGAAGGATATGTGGGACACTCTTGCAAGGATCTATGGTGGTGACTTGAATGTGTTGAAAGCAAAAGTCGAGAGTCTTAGAGGTAAGTTTGATGAAATGAGAATGCAAGAAGGTGAAAACATTGCACAATATTATGGTAGAATAAAAGAAGTTGTGAATGCTATTAGAGGAGAAAATGGGGCTATTGATGATGAAACTATAATTGGTAAAGTACTAAGAACCCTGCATCCTATATATGCTATTAAGATCTTAGCTATTCAAGAATCTAGATGTAACCATGCTAATGTGCTTACTTTGGAAAGTTTGGTTGGTAAGCTGACTGCTTTTGAACTCTCTTACTATGATAATTTCACTATTGGAAGCATTGGAAATGTTGAATCTACTTTCAAGTCACAACTAGTTTTGAACAAGCCAAAGAAAGGAAAAGAAAGATGCATCAGTGAAGGTGAAAGTGAAAGTGATAGTGAAAGTGACAGCGACACTTCTGATGAAGACCTAGAAGATCTAGAAGCTCTTATGGCTAGAAGACTGAGCAGGGGAAAAGGAAAGTATAAAAGTAAACTCCCTATTATATGTTTTGCATGTAATAAAGTTGGTATGAATATAGCTGCTAGATGTCTTGACAGGAAGGATAAATCTTGAATAACTGTCACCAGTTCTAGGAAACTCTCACTGTGAACAGTCTTCAGTAAAATTTTCATAACTCGAACATATCTGCATAAATTTTTTTGTTCTTGCAACCACATCATCAGAACATGTTCCTAAATTCTATTAAATCTTTGCAAAACTAAATTCATTAGCATAAAACCTCACTAAACAAATTTGTGCCTGTAACTCTGTTAACTCTTTCCAGAAAGTGTATATGTTGACATCAAAGACAAACCCAATCATGAATGTAACATATAAGAACTCAGTCATCTCTAATCAACATCCAACCTTCTGTGAGCTAGCAACATTTATTAACATCAATGTTAACACATTAGACATCTAATTGAACAAACAATGACATCATTAATGATCAAAACTTAATTTTTGGTGAAAATTATGTATGGTGGAACCTCATGCATAGTGGTAAGCCCATTTCTCTCATCCAAGGGTGTTCTACTAGGATTTGGGACAATAAAGTGATTAGATACTTTGAAGACATTATACAAGACGGAAGACTCATCAGTTGGAAAGAAATATGAAAAAGGTATGAAACTCCTTTCTCCCAATGGAGAACATACTCCATTCTTAGAGATACTTGCAACAAGCTAAACCTCCCTAGACAGTTTGAGAGTAGAGTTGATAGGATCTCCCTCCTTAAATGGCATGATGGTACCCTATTTCTTAATACTAAGGAACAAATTATCTACAGATTCCTCACTAATTTCCTTGATTTTATTGAGCACCTCAACTTACGTTGGAGCCTCAACTTGAAACCTTCCACTTGGAGTAAATATTTGATGGGGTTGGGGCATAAACCAATTGAACCTAAAAAAGATTATTTCTTGTGGCATCTCTTCCTTCATAGATCACCTATTAAGAGTCCCACTGGAGAGTTTAATATTTTTCCATTTTGTAGATCCCTTGAATCCATACATCATATTTTCTTTGACTATTTTTTTCCATGGAAATTTGGGGTCTCTTTGGCTTTCATTTACGTAAAAACTTCAATTTACTCAATGTTCTATCTAGGAAGTTCTTGAGATTAAAACATAGCAGTAGTCTTTTTTGGTCTATTTTATCTGTTGATATATTATGGGGTTATGTGCAAGATCATGGTATGCCAAAAAGTGGCGATGTGAAAAAATGAAAATTTCACTCGTCTAAAAGTGCACTAAAAAGTTTGTTGACTTTTTAATAGGCCTGGGTGTTAGTACACCTGGCCAAGCCAAAATCCAAAGCATAGGCCTAATTAGATATCTGATAATATTGAATATCTAATAATATCAGATAACTGATAATATCAGATATCCAATATTATTGGATATCCGATTTTCACTAGTAAATACTATTTCTAGCCCGTGGCCACGTTCAACATTTTCATTGTGAAACCATTGAACACAGCCCAAAGGATTTCACATATCCAATATAATCTGATATCCAATTTCCTCAAGATCAAAAGGTAAGTTAAATATTTAAGTTTTTATTGTTTTTATTATTTTTTAATTGAAATTTATAGTGTTTTTATATAAAAACTAGGGTTTAAATGAAATAATTTATTATTTTTAAAATTGATTATAATTGTGTATTTGGGTTTTAATTGTAATTAGACAGGGACTCAAACCAATCAGAAAACCCTCCCAATGATCCCACATATAATCTAGAACCACGTCCAAACAATCCTCCACCTTCAGAATATCAACCAGTCTCAAACCCTTGACATTTAGAGGATCTCATAGGAGACAATCTAAATTAGCTTAGAGGGTATCAGACCACATATGCCAATATCCCCACATTGCACCCCATATTTTCCACGTTGAACTCCATTATTGGAAACATGGAGAAACTTACAAAGAAACATAATGTTGCACTTCTTTGGCGTGATTCCATGCACGCCCAGTTTGACGATGGGCTTGACTATGATCAAGTTATGAACCTAAATATAAAAAAAATAACTTATGTAATCTTTTTGTGGATCCCAAAAGTGGTTTAAAATTGGACCCTAAAAAACCTAAGTTATCAATTAAATGGTGCACAAATGATGCAATACGTGAAAAATTTTGGGACCGTTGGTGGATGGTTTTTGATAGACCACCCCACAACAATTTGGATGTCCCATTCTATTTCATAAAAAAATTGTATGCTGAATTTGTGCTCAGTCACAAGGTAAATTATTGGAGCATGAGACCAAACTAGGGTGTAGGATTAGGCACTCCTCAGAATAGGCCATGGGCACACTGGGTGAAATCCCCCACATATGTCCCCACTCCCAAGATTTTACCACCTCCTACAATGTAGCATCTTGATATTATTGTTGAGGCCGACTCATAGACTATTCGAGCCATTCATACCTTGAGTCATCCACTGGTTATGCAGAGCATGACATTTTTAGCTCTTCATGTTAATTCTTTTAGCCCTTCCACATCCTCCATGAGCTCACATGTTTGTGTGCCCCACACTTGCATTGCGTGCAAGAATTTGTGCTTGGGTCCCCTGATTGATAGTGATATATATAACTACATCTTCAAGGTGGATGCTACTACAAAACACACTACAGGCACTAAAGCACCTCATGAAGATGCGCATCAGGGGCATACCGAGCCATGAACTCCTACTATTACGGTAAGGGTAAACAATTCACTTGTTACATTGTATTTAATTTTAAGCATTTGTATTTTTAGTAGAATTTGCTTATAATGATTTCCCACTTATGTTTTTTTATGTATTCCATTTATGTTCAATTGATGAAAGAGGAGGAGATGGCATAGGTGGAAGGGTCCACGATTTTGGCCATATCATTTATCCTTGAAACTTCCACAACTTCCATGGTACATATGTTTTAATGTACTCATTGGTATCCTTTTACTATAATAGCATATACATGTGTTTTCTAATTTTTATGATCATCTTATTACATACTAATGCAGGTGTCACTAGTTTCCACTGGGGGGCAATGTGAGGGGGTTCAGGCATCTGGTGTCGACAAGGGGAAGGTAATTAAGTATTTTAGATTGTTCATGCATACATGTATACTTATCAGTTGTGCATACTCATTTTTAATTTACATGGTTGATTTGATAGAGGGTGGTGTCTGATGATGTTGGGAGACCCTTTCGCCATGGTAGAGTCATAAACATCTCAATTTGCAGTGATAGCCCCATGGTACATATATTTCTAAATTTATTAATGTGTATTTTACTATCAAGTATATATAAAATGATAAAGTTGTGATTGTATGAATTATCTATTTGAATTTTGTAGGTCGCCCCTAGTTTGAGGGAGGTATAATGCCAAGGGTTTGTAGAACTGATGACTCAACTGATATTTCTTGAAGAAAGTTTAACACATGCAAGTTTTAATGTTAATTTAGTTATTTTGTAAACATATATTTGCTATCAAGTATTTAACATTAAATAGTATGACTTGTAGATCAATCTCATGTTTGCAAACATATACAGGTCAGAGTCGAAATTGGTGGCATTGTCCCTTCACTACCAAGAACATATATTAGGTTTCTTGTCCACATGAGGAGACAGAGAGGCGAGGTACATGAGAGTTCAATTTTAATTTTAATTTTAATTTATTTATTATTGTTGACTATGATTTTGAATTTTGAATTTTTATTTGTAGAAACCATATAAATTAAGTAATCTAACTCAGGGTTTCACTTTTTTGTTTGAATGTAGGATCCATTAGAGCTAAAGAGTATTTCAAAGAGGCTACATTTTGATGATCCACTAGTAGAATAGGATTTCCTAGAAACATTTGTAGTTAAACTTCTTATTTTGAGATGCCATATGACTCATTTTGAGATGGTGTATGCCAAATTGTATCTAGATATGTTGATTTTGTAAATATGTAAAGAATTATTGTTAATTTTGATAGGTATGAAACTTGATATTCGATCCAATTTGTTAATTGTGTTTTCATTTGTTCATTGCTAGTATGTAAATATACTTGTGTGTATGTACTCATGTGTAGGATTTATTCCTTAAGTATATTCAAGTACATTCTTCATAACCTAAATTCATGTGTATGGGCTATGTGCATGACTTAAGTAAATTCATGTATATGCTTTATAATCTATGTGCTACATGTATGCTTCATGACTCAATAAAATTTATGTGTATGCTTTATGTCCTACATGTGTTCACATGTGTAATTCATCATTTGAGTGAATTCAAAATTTATGTGCTACATTGCATTCATGTGTATCTGATGCTCTCAACCAATAAAATCCTTCAAAGTTCACTTCACAAATCTGGTGATCACCTTCTCAAATCAACTCTTCTATAATGTATCATGTTAGAAATCTATTATACATGTTAAAGACACATCATTCCATAAGAATCAGTAATCACATTCATGGAATGATGCTTCTACATCAAGATTTTGTCAAAATATTATTGAGAAAATAATGACCTCTCATTCTAGCTACCAAGCCCTCCTTTCTAGGGTCTCTAGGCAAGGGCTTGTTCAAAATGACTCTTGCAAATATCTCTAGACCCCCCCAATGGATGTAAAACATCCCTATGGACCCTGATAGCATAGATCCATCAAAAAATATACTCATCCTTTGGAGTATATGCTCACAACAATGACTGGTGCATTCAAATGCACATTCCACAATGCATTGAAATGCCCTGGTCATGTCCCCATCTCCCTTGGAGTAGAAACCTATGTTCATTGTAGGAAAAAAAAATACTTCCATCACATTTGGTTGGGTAGGTTTACCCTAGAAATGGTTCCACTTTGCCTCTTGACATACCAGAATGCTCGTTGACATACCCAATGGTGCTTAGTGCACCTTGGGGATACTTTGGTCCAATATGGTCACAAACATTCTAGTGACTTTGTGTTCAAAATGAAGTTGTGACTAGCATTTACCCTGCCAATGAGAGCTAGTGGTGTAGACCATTCGGTGCTAGGATGAATGGTTTGGTAGAAACCCAATGGTGCAACTTTCAACTGACCCTTACTGCAAGTTTTGGCATCAAGCGAGATTGGCATGCCAAACTCAAACAAAGTCAAATATCAAAAAATGGAGAGAGGCTATTGTAGGCCTTAGAAATATGATCTTGTAGCATCTCATGGTTCATCGATACCTCTCACAAGGTCTGAAATACGAGCCTCAAAAGATTATTGCCAAATCATGATTAGTGCACCTTGGCAATACTTTGGTCTAACATGGTCGTGAATGTTCTAGTGACTTCATGTTTGAAATGAGGTTATTGATAGCATTTACCCACCCAATGAGAGCTAATAGTGCAGACTATTCAGTGCTAGGATGAATGATTTGGAAGAAACCTAGTGGTGTAACTTTCGACTGACCCTCACTGCAAGTTTTGGCATCAAGCAAGACTAGCATGCCAAAATTAAAAAAAATTGAATCTTCCACAATAGAGAACTTTTATTCTAGGCCTCATAAACATGGTCCTATAACATCTCACAGTTTGTTGATACCTCTCACGGGGTGTGAGATACGAGCCTCAAAAGATCGTTGCCCAATCATGCTTAATGCACCTTGGGGACACTTTGGTCCAACATGGTTATGAATGTTCTAGTGAATTTGTGGTCAAAAAGAGGTTGTCACTAGCATTTACCTTCCCAATCAAAGCTAATGGCATAGACTGTTAGGTGCCAGGATGAACAGTTTGGAAGAAACCCTGTGGTGCAACTTTCAACTGACCCTCATTACAAGTTTTGGCGACAAGCATGATTGGTGTGCCAAATTCAAAAAAATTCAAATCTCCCAGAATGGAGAGAGGTTATTGTAGGCTTCAGAAGCATGGTCATGGAGCATCTCACAGGGTCTGAGATATGAGCCTCGAAAGATCACTGCCCAATCATGCTTAGTGCACCTTGGAGACACTTTGGTCTAGCATGGTCATGAATGTTCTACTGACTCTATGGTCAAAATGAGGTTATCAATAGAATTTACCCATCCAAATAGACCTAATGGTGTAGACTATTTGGTGTCAGGATGAACGGTTTGGAAGAAACCTAGTGGCGCAACTTTCAACTGATCCTCACTGCAAGTTTTGGCATCAACTAAGATTGGCGTGCCAAATTAAAAAAAAATTGAATCTCTCAAAAAGGAGAGAGATTATTGTAGGCCTCAGAAACATAGTCCTATAAAATTTCATGGTTCATTAATACCTCTCACGAGGTCTGAGATACGAGCCTCGAAAGATCACTGCCCAATCATGCTTAGTGCACCTTGGAGACACTTTGGTCCAGCATGGTTGGGAATGTTCTAGTGACTCTGTTGTAAGAATGAGGTTGTCACAAGAATTTAATCACCCAATTGAAGCTAATGGTGTAGACCGTTCAGTGTCAAGATGAATGGTTTGGAAGAAACCTAGTGGTGCAACTTTCAACTGACCCTCACTGCAAGTTTTGGCATCAAGTGAGATTGGCATGCCAAATTCAAACAAATTTGAATCTCCTAGAATGGAGAGAGGTTGTTGTAGACCTCATAAACATGGCCCTATAAAATCTCATGGTTTTTTGATACCTCTCATGGGGTTTGAGATATGAGCCTCGAAAGATCATTGCCCAATTGTGCTCAGTGCACCTTAGGGACACTTTGGTCCAGCATGGTCACCAATGTTCTAGTGACTCTGTGGTTGAAACGGGGTTGTCACTAGCATTTACCCACCCAACTAGACCTAATGGAATATACCATTTAGTGCTAGGATGAATGGTTTGGAAGAAACCCAGTGGTGCAACTTTCAACTGACCCTCACTGCAAGTTTTGGTGTCAAGCGAGATTGGCGTGCGAAATTCAAACAAATTTGAATATCCCAAAATGAAGAGAGGCTATTATAGGCCTCATAAACATGGTCTTGTAGCATCTCACATTTTACTGATGCCTCTCATGGGGTTGAAGATACAAGCCTCGGAAGATCGCTTCCCAATCATGCTTAGTGCACCTTGGGGACAATTTGGTCTGGCATGGTCACAAACGTTCTAGTGACTCCATGGTCAAAATGGGGTTGTCACTAGAGTTCACCCACCCAACCAGAGCTAATGGAATAGGTTGTTCATGCCAGGATGCAATCCTTCAACATTATCCCTTCACCCTAGGGAATCACCATTTTACTTTGGACACAATTGACCAATTTTGACTCAATGAATCCAACTATTACATCAATTGACGATACAAATGTACATGGAATTAAGATAATACATTTATGTAAGGATAAAAAATTAAGATGATCCAAATATAAGGATACAACATTCATAGTAAGGAATCATAATTTTTGCACTTTGCATGGCATTAAGACGATACAAATGTAAGGATATAAAATTAAATATGTATTTATAATCGAATGGTACAAATTAGGATATACAAAATGTGGGCTCCTAATATTTTCAAATCAACCCCATGGGAACTTTTATATTTCAAATTTTACATCCTAAATGCATGATGAAGCTCATTTTTGTTTATATATACAAAATTTTGCATCTAAATATGCACATTACAATTGATTTTTGTTTTTATATACAAAATTTGGCATCTAAATATGCACATTATAGTCGATTGTTTTTTTATATACAAAATCTTAGATACACAACTATATATAAAAAAAAAGTGTCATTTCCACTCCTAAAGTGTATAAGTTTAACACATGGTACTTGATGACATCTACATTCCAATCCCTACATTCAGAAGATAGAAGAAATGTTAATAGAGAAAAAAATAAGTTTATATAGGTTGACAAAAAGATTATGAATGTATAAGTAACTAAATGAACCAAAGAACATGACTAGACAATGCATAGTGAATTTTACCATCATAAAAGATGGGATAATCAAATGCACACCTCGATCTTCTATATCTATCATATATGTATCCAACTACATCTAAAATCCACATACAAAACCAAATTTATTGGCTCAAACAAATAAAGCAGAAAAATATAATTAATTTATTAAACTTAACTGTAATAAACATAGAAAATCATGCATTGAGTTGAACTTACCTATTGAAGTGTGCTTGAAGGGGGTCATCTCTCTGTTTGATGGTATTAAATTAATTTCTTCATGATTAGTAGTACTAATAGTACAAAGTTCCTTTGTCTTTGGTTTTCCTTGATGTTTCAACAATTTAACATTGGCTTCTATAACAAGGTGTGAATACATGAGAATGGTTTTGTGCTTCTCATAGTCTTCAAATGCAATAATTCCATTATTTCTAATCATGTATGTGCGCAACCATGTTCCCGCAATAACATGTGATCTTGTTGGATATGTGAACATATCATCATTTGTCGTTAGTTGTGCAAGTTTCTACTTTTCTCATACACAACATGCTAACCAGTAATCTGATCTCTCATCATTCCCTTGTGGTGCAACCAATACAAAAACATGTCCTGGCTGTAGAAGATCTGAAAGATGGTCCTAGTCAAGTGAACAATCTATGTCATCATTTATTACAGAGACTATGATAGATATATGAGTTAGATAATGTGGAACCCATGCATCAACCCACTCACTTGAATCACATTGCTCCCAATCAAACTGAAGACACCTCGGACATTAACAAGCTAACTCTCATGTCCAAATGGTCCATGTAGTAGCATCTGAGCTTCAAAATGAATGCATTTTTGAAGAATCTTTCTCAGTTTGACAATCCAACCTATCTCCTATTGTTCCCAACTCAACCAACCAAACAAATTTGTGCACCACTAAATCAAGAGTCCCCCTTGTGACAATGTTGAAGTAAACCAATCAATAATATAATGAGCATCAAGGAGTTCTATGCCTAAAATCCTCAATTTCTCCTTAACTAGAGATATCTTTACACATGCACCTGCTCCATCATGCTCCCCTTTTCAATGACCGGCCTCAAAAAAACTCTAAATATGAGGCACACCTCTCTCTACATGCATTCTACATAACCAATAAAACATATGAGAACTTTTAAATTGACATGTGCAGTTATCTGACTAAATGAGATGTCTATCCATAGCAATATTATTTTCCCGCACCCACTCAAAATATTTCTCAAAGAAATGTTGGACATACTCGTGAAAGTGAGATCTATCATCACTCATATAAAAATGTTACTCTCTAATTATCTTCCGGTAAAGTTCTGTACTGTTAGGGGAATGTCTATTTTTTATGTGCACAAAAATAGCAACATGAATGGAATTGTAATATTGAGCTTGCAACTCATTTTGGAACTGCAATGTATAGTTCTCTACAAAGTCAATGACTGATATAATAGTGTCAATTGGGAAAGTGTCCTTACACATCCTGAATTGTTGATCCAACCAGTGAGACCTGTGACTATGCCTTGCATACTTGTAAAAAATATTCTTCTTGAAATCTGAAATAAAATCAGCTACATTGCATTCTTTTGTAACCAACTCACATCTAGAGCCTTCACCTCCACTTTTTAATGTATATTTAATGGTTTCATATACATTTTTGTGGATGATTATCTTTCCAAAATTGTGTTCTAGTAATCCTTCATGATAACATTCAACAAACTTCACTATCCCACCACACTCTGAGCGCTTGTTATTTAAGCAATCTTTTCTATAAAAGAAACATCAATGATCTCTAGGATATAAAAAATGATCTAGAAAGTCTCTTGATGATTTTGGAAGAGAACTTGGACCACACTCCTCCAAAATTTCACTAGTATACAAAGTAGAATGAAGGGATTGTAACAGTTCATGGTGAATTGAAAACTCCACATGATATTTGCAACAACAAGTATTTCAAATCTTAAGAGGCACACAAAAAAAGGCTTGAGGGCTTCAAAAGCTCTTTGTGACATTTGCAATGTTGGACGTGTCTCAAAAAAAAAATTAAACAACATTGTTTGAATCACCTCCAAATAATGTTTGGGATCCAGGGTGCGGTCTGGAATGCCAATTCTAAACTTCAAGACAACCTTCACATTTGGTGACACTCTTGAGTTAGATTTCCAAAATAGTTGAATTTGATCCTTCACACCATCAGTAAGCTTCTTATCACAATGTGAAATTCTCCCACCATAAGCCCATGAATCATTATGAAGAGGATCATCAAGTCTTTCTCTTCTTGCAAGTGCTCTATCCAAAGTTTTATGATTTAGGTTCAAGTCAACACAAGTTTGTCTCATCAAATGAGCCTTTCTCAAATGATGAATTACTAAGGAGGTTGTCATAACCCTCCTAGCAGCTCTCTTATCTTTCTCCTTGGTAGTCTTCCCAATGGAATTGAGAGCACTAAAAAGATTTCTCACAAAAATAGCATTCCTCTCCTTTTTCTTGTTCACACTAATCTTAAATTTGACTAGTATATGTCTCATCTTCTGCATCTTTAAAAATTGCACAAATATTTGACATCGAT